>CM021102.1:619088759-619167000 GCA_007115665.2 Sequoiadendron giganteum | reverse complement strand
TAAAGAAGAAGCATTTTTAATTTGTTGAGTCGAGTAAGTAAAGGTTACAATTAAATAGAGCGAATGTGACTTTCATTTGCTTGAAGTTCTAAGTCTTGTAAACAACCTGTTCAAGTGTCAAGGTGAGTGTTTCTAAAAAAAATCTTTGTTCTTTTAAAGTCCGATAAAATTGATAGATGTCCATACCTTATTCTAAAGATTTTTCTTTGGTGCAATAGTAACAAAATTATGTTCATTTCACATTCTTGTGTTTCCTTAATTAGTTGTTTTTTAAGACATCCCCTTTATAATTTGTTAATATTATATCAATAGATTAATAATGAGTACATCTTAGGAATTAATAAGGGAAAATAATTGGGTGTTTAGTACATTTGAATAGGGAAATGAATAAAAAAATATTAGACAACAAATTGAGTTTGATGAATCTTCTTCTCACTAACGATGAAACAAAATCTATTCTAGGATGAAGGAATATGGATTTCTTCACAAAGTAGATTTCATTTTTAATTTTCTTGAGGATTTTATTGAGCATCTTGACCAAGAATTTCTTATGTTTGAGAACCCTTTATTTTATTATAATTTAGCTAGTTCAAATCTTAGATAAAACATATTATTTAATTTTGCATATGTCTTGCTACTCTCATTTCTTCAACTAAAATTGATTTGTTAAATATTATTTATTTCTTTCCACCTTCAACACAGATAACGAAATGGTAATGACATAGGTTGTATACATATTACAAAGTCTCTGTAACTCAAATCTCTATGACTAAACATCAATTACTAGATCAAATTAATGAGTGTACTTGATTCAAGAAGAACATTGAGAAGAAATAAATTTATTGGATGTGTTTTCTAATTGATACTTGCTAACATTGAGAAGAAATAAGTTTCTTAGGATTGCTAATTAATTACTAGATCTAGTCATCATCAATTGTGTTGACGATTTAAGTAGTTTTCTTAACCATACTGCATTAACTCCTCAAAGATCAGTTTATGTGCTAAAAATAAATCTATGTTTCCAACGCCTCAAGCTTAGACTTTCGAGAACATCCATTTGTAATTAAACTTATCAGTGTCATCTTAAGAAACTAATGAATAACTTAATACCTCTGATTTAGTTGATTAGGGAAGCCGAAAACCTTTTTATGTAATGTCTTTCCTATTGCTAGTGTATCATTTATTTGCAATAAATGTAGTCAACCATATTAAAAAGAATGCAAAAGATCAATAGTTGATAAGCAGAGTTCTAATACAACTTTTTGTGCTTTCAAATGATTTATGTATATAGTTTTGAATGTCTTAGTTGGTAAACTTAATCAGAACATGATTTATGATTCCTTGAAAAGAACTTGTTGTTGATAATGATAGTCTTAGAAAGCTTAGCTAAGATATCAATGTTTGTGAAAATATTCTTTTTGAAAATGGACCTTTTGTTATAAAGATATTTTAGAAAATTAGCCTTACCAGCTAGGAAATATTCTTACCTTGAGATGTCTTTGTTAATAAAGATTGCTTATAATGATATACTTAAATGTTTTAGTTAGATATCATTGTTTTCAGAAGTATACCATTCCTTGAATGGATTTTGTATGTAGGAATCAATACAAAGCTAAATATCTAATAATATTATCATATAAGAATATAACATTGGTGATGGATATATATGAAGAGTATAAGTAGTAGTAGATAAGATATGACTAAGAAAAGAATGATAGACATTAATAGAATAGATTTGGGTCACGAGGTGACTGATCATAGAGAAATCACAATGAGAATATGAAGGTAGGAGTACATATTTATAACAATGATACATGAATGTGATTAGGAATTGCATATGAAAACATGTAGACTAGTGTAAATTTGGGTTAACCTTAGTCATCATCTCAGTTATCATTCTTGGCTTGGTTTTTATGTCCTAAAAATATATATATATATATAATTATCATTTGATAATAGATATTAGGTTGTGGACATTTTAGAGATTTGAGAACTATTTTGTTATCAATAATGATAGTTTGTAATTAAGTTAGTTGGTAAGTGTATCACAGGAATAAATGTCAGTTAATAAAAGAATTTTAATCGGATAGTTGTTATTAAAACAAATGTTTAATTGATATAGGTAAATGAATTGAGAGCTACAGTTCATTAAATTAGATAAAGTAAAGTTGTGAATGAATTTATAATTTTAAGGGAATGTTAATAAAATGGGAGGGTAAAATATGAAGAATAGTTTAATTAATTTAAATGATTTTGATTGAATGATAGGTGATTTAGATTACTCCCTGTTAAATAATTAGTAAAGGAATGTTTCAATTATTTTTGTAACTATTTAATGGTTGATTAGTAAAATTACCATGTAAATTAATTAATTGGAATATAAATATATATATATATATATATATATATATATATATATATATATATATATATATATATATATATATGTATATATTATTTGTTATTTGTAGTAAATGATTTCTTAATTGAACTAAGTGGCTAAGTTTAAGTGAATGATAGGATAGTTGAAATAATGCTTTAATTAAAGGAATGTCTTCATGGTTATAATGCGATGATTGATTGTTTGTATTGAGCAATGTGTTTTGATTATTTTAATTTTTTTGATAGGTAACAGGTTAATTTTATTGATAAATAAAAATATTACATAGAAAGTGCTAACATTCTTAAAATGTCTAAAATGTGACTACATTTCTAAAAACCTATTGGTCGCGCCCATAAAAGGAAATAGAAGTCGCGATAAATCCTAACCTGGGAATTGGACATTCCAGCAGGTGACTAACATCTTTTTATGGTCGTTCATCTATTTGTCAAACCAGGGAACGTATACTTGAAATGGAGCGACACTGTATGTGCACTAAGAACCGGTTTTAGCCATAACTTTCTAGAAGTAAATGCTCGAAAGGAATTCTAATTCTGATGCAGGGACATGAAGTAAAGCCTTACTAACTTAAACATCACTTAACTAAAGCAGGAATCATAATAACAATTATTGGAAACAAAAACCATGAATTGGCCTTATGCTGCAGGAATAGACACAGGGATGGATTCCTTATGCTGCAGGAACAGTTTAAGACTAAGTTTGCATCAAAGCTTATGGAAATGGAATTCTAACAGATAAATAACAGAAAGCAAATAGTTAACTACAGATACTCACTAAGTGGGCCCCCTTAGCAAGCATCAACCAATTACGTAGGAATAGAACTCAAAACTTCATCAGTTTTTATTCATACTTCTGAATCTCATACATGGTTGTTGCTTGTAAGAAACTTAATGCAAAGCTTTGTTCTTCATTATAACAGTAAAACAATTACAATCTATTGTATCTCTATGCTCTAGTCTAAACTCTCTTTTGATCAACCTTGTTCACTCGCGCAGGAGGAACCTTTATTTAAAGAAAAACGACTAACTAACTAATCAACTAACAGAGGAAGCCGCGGGTATAAATGCCATCTGAGACGGAGGAACAAACTTCATAAATGCGAGTCTATCCACCTAACTGTCTCAGAGGAAATCTAGAGCTCCACTCCTTCCTAGATCGATGATTCATTTGGTTCTTTTCCAAAGACTCGGACAAAAAAATCCGTGCTTTGAACGACTCCTTCGTTGGTGCGCTAAAGACGACCTTTTCCCGTGAGTTTTGTTGTGTATTGACTTGTTCATATCAGCTCCAACAACCTGTAGAACACATGGCAACAGAGGCACAAGAATGCATGCACTCATAATAGCACGACATTCTTCATTAATCACATGCATTCAATTCATCTTACTTATTCAAACACTACATTCATCACACCAGTCAATTGGGAAGTCAAAATAGGGCTATGATTATAGATAGGCTAAGGTATTTATGCATCAAAAGTAGAGGATTTTTTATCATCAAATACTACCCATAAACATTAAAATTTTGTAACCATAGAGTTTAAACATTCATAAAAAAGAGAACAAGAGTTTCTAAATTTGAAATCATGACATCCAAATTATAGCCATATTATGGGCTCATCATCTGCCCCCTACTTTATCCAATGCTGGTCCTCCAGCATTAGTCTTCCTGGTTGTATCTCGAAAATCCGTAGGAGTTACATGGCCGTGTAATGCAGTCCCAAATCTGAAGTAAAAACCCCTGTAGTTCTGCCATCTTTCATATCTTTTGGCATCTGTGTCTTCATTGAGCTCTGTGGCATGATAAAGATATAACGGCCAAAGCAAAGTAGGAGGTCTAAATGTTAGTGGCATCCATAATTCAAATCTTTTCTGGAGGCCAATCTGCATGTATCTTTCGGACCCTCTGAGAGCTGCTATCAAATGCAGGGGACTATGAGGCTCGGACTTCTTCAAACCAACCGTCAACTTTTCCCATCTGGTTTTGCTCCTGGAAGCTGCAAGCTTCCAGAGCGAATATGGTCGGCGTTTGAACTCGTCATAGACTTGTTTCCTCAAATCAAATATCCTCATCCTGGTTGTAGGATCATAAAAACCATACGCCACAGAAAACCAGGCCCTCATAAACTCTTTGGGATTTGTGCTTTATGATCTCAAGGGAAGAGGTTCTCTACATTCAGTCTCCTCATGGTCTTCAGATTGCCTTCCATAATTAGCTTCATTCGTTGCCCAGGACATTAGTGATCTTAAATGGATGTCACCAATAAATAAGAGTGGATTCCACTTAGTTTCATCAGGAATTAATAAACCATGCAAATAGAACTCACACATGGAATTCCTCAGCCAATCGGGTGCCATTTGATATGCATCATAAAATTCTTTAGCAGTGGTAGGAATAGGGTCAAGGTCTTTAGAAATCCTCATCCACCGAAACCACAGAAACTACTTTTTGAGGCACATTGCATAAACTCTAGGCGGTGGCCTACATTCCATAATCTGACCTGCTACCTTCATCATTTTATTCATCTTTTCCTTTACCTCCTGGATTTCTTGTTTCTGTCTTTCAATTTCTTTCTTCAGCTTCTTCTTCTCTTCCTTCCACAGACTCTGCTACATTTGAGTTTCAGCCAGAAGGCGAAAACTCAAAATCTGAAGTGTCACAGGATTCTAGGTTTCCTGAAGGTGCTCTAAGCATTGGGTTAGTAGTGGTTTCTTATATCTAACTAATGTCTGGCATGTTTCAGAAGATAATAGGGTTGCATTGGATGTCCCAGGTTGCTCTGGTTGCTCCTGCTCTTGCTGCAGGACAAACTCTTGTTGCTGGTCAATAGGGGATTCTGATTCCCTAGAAATTATGTCAGCTGCCTCAAGCAAGTCATCAAGGCTTGGTATTTTCCCCCCATAAGTACGGCCTTGCTGTTCTTTCTCAACTTCCCCTGTATCTTGTTGCATTTCAACAGGAATTTCTGAGGTGTCGGGTGGGAAATTCTCGGATGTACTCTGAGAATTTTCAGGAGTGAATTCCTCGGACTCCTCAAAAATAACAATTATTTTCAGCTGGGTAGAAGAGGGTGGGGTAGCCTGACTTTTTTTTCTTGCAGAAGTTCTTCTTGGTAATGCAGTTGAGGCAGGAGATTCATGGGCCGTTTTTCATTTTCCAGCTTGCTTGGGGGTTTGAGAATTGGAAGGGGAGGATGATGAAACCGTGGTGGCATCGGGCGTTGCTGCAGGAGAAAGCCAGGTAGCTTGTTTTTGCTTCTTGGTTTGAGGGTTCTCTCCTGGGGTATGCCCAGGACTAGATGGTTCGGCTTCCTTGGTTTTCCCATTTTCACTTCTTGTTGTAGACCTGGTTTTAACACGGGTAGAGGGCTCAGTTCTAACGGCTGCAGGACTAGGTGTTGCAGGAGAAGCAGGGGAATCTTGTACAGCTTCTCTACTTGAAGACTCTACTCGTTTTCTCTTTTTCTTGGGTCTTGCAGGCAATGTTCTTGGAGGCTCAGGAGGCTGCAACCCTTTATGGGCAACAAATTCTTGCCAGGAAAGGGAAGAAACGTCCCTCAGAGAATGCTCAGTCAATTTTTTAATGAGGGCATGGTGAGAGATTGAATTGTCTTTCCCTTTCTGAGTTTCAGTAGCACTGCGTTCTAAAAGTTTTAACAAATAATTCGGGACATTTATAGCTAATCCATGCCTTATGTGGCTTAACAGCTTAAAATGATAGGAGTGCAAAAAGGAAAAACGTCCTTCGCAAGTTAAGTACCTGATTATATAGGAGGCATACTCAGAATAGGGGTAAGGTAGAGACACTCTTCTACACCCTTGCTTTGAAATTTCCAAAGGTCCGTCACCTGGCATTGTAAATTCTGCCCTGGCAGAGACGGCATCCCTTCCTGTAGGAAAGTCTTCACCAGCTGCAGGAAGACCTATTATTTCTGCAATCCTTTCCTCAGTAACTGCTACTGCCAAGCCCCAAACTGTGGCTTCTCCCTCGGAAAGAGTTCTTAAGAACTCACAAGCAACCTCGTCATCGAAGGAATCAATGCTCAAGAAGTAATTTAACCATCCACATATGCTAAATGCTCGCACAATCTGAGGGTCTTGTGTTAAAGATTCATGATCCGCAGGTTCACGATGTACAAGCTAACCACCCATTTTCTCAACTGCTTCAGCTATAAACCCTGAATCTCAAGTCTTTTGAATATTCAAAAACTCTTTTCTTTGCTCTGCTTCTCCCTGTTCTGCTTCTTTCTCTTCTTGCTTTACCATAAATAATGTAAAAATAATTGCATGCAATGATTTCAAGGAACTACTTAACTAGCAGTTAACTTATTGATCTAGATAAGACATGCATTCATTTGGCGGCATGTACGATAAAAATTGTTTTCATTGAACGTGGCCATAGCAAAAAGGAAAGAATTGTTTCAAATTATTCCCGCCCCCTACTTAAAATGTGACATGTGTCCACACATGTGGGAAGTATAGGCGAGGCATGGGGAGTAATGACAGAATTGACTGATAGACGTAATGCTATAAAGGAACAAATAAAATTAATGAATGATATGACGAATAGAAAGAATATCGCGTACCTTTTAATAAATGCTCGCGGATGTTGGTAGATTTCACAGCATAATCGAAAATGACGTTTTGGAAAGAAACCATAAATGATCGTGGTACGGAAGATGGATGACGTGGATGGGTGACATAGAAAGAATGATGGAATGAGTGATTGATGGCGATAGATAATGATGAAGAAGTTGGCTTTCGTACAGAAAACCTTTATTATGAACGTTTTATCATAAGTCAAAGAGACGCTGCAGGAAGAGGACCGAAGCCCTTTGCTGCATGAAGATCACTGGCCATAAGAGAAACAAACTGCTGCATGAATTCCTCTTTTGAAGCCGGTTTATGGTACAACCGAAGACGGTGCCCATTAACCAACAGTTTGAAGCGAACATGATCGATTGTCACCAGCTGCACCGAACCGTTATCAAATACATTCTCAATTTCATATGGACCGAGCCACCTTGTTGTAAGCTTACCCTGATTTTCCTTATATCTGGAGTCGTAGAGTAAGGCCCAATCACCAGCTGAAAATAATTTTGTCTTGATATGGTGATCGTGCCACTTCACCCTTTGTTGTTGCATTGCTTTAGTGTGCTACAGGGCAACTTTCTGCATTTCATCCAATGCATTCAACTGGAGGAGTTCTTTTTGTGCTTCAGAGAGATCAATCTATAGTTGAAGAGCAGTCCTTAAAGTTTTATGTTTAAATTCAATTGGTAACATAGCAATCTTACCATAAAGTAGCTCAAAAGGTGTGAATCCTGTAGTAGTTTTCCAGGTTGTCCTGTAGGCCCAGACTGCTTTTGGTAGACGGCTGCTCCAATCCTTCTTATGTAGCTTCACTGTTTTGGTGAGGATTGCTTCCAATTCCCTGTTAGTAACCTCCACCTGGCCATTTGCTTGAGGATGATATGGGCTTGATTTTCTGTGTCTAATTTTATAATCATTCATTATCGATGTGATCAGTGTTGATGTGAATTGAGCTCCCTGATCAGTGACGAGTTCCCTGGGAACTCCAAACCGTGTGAAAATTTGTTCATACTGAAATTCAGCAACTTTGTTGTCCCTAGCATGTGCCATTGCCTTTACCTCCACCCATTTGGTTACATAGTCAGTGCACACCAAAATATAGGACTTTCCATTGGATGGTGGGTCTATAGGACCAACAAAATCCATACCCCATTTGTCAATGGGGGTTACTACCACTTGAGGCTGCAGAGGCATTTCATCAGTTTTTGCTGGTCGCCCCATTCTCTGGTATTTGTCACATTTCCTTGTATATGCTACAACATCTTTGTGTAAAGTGGGCCAATAATACCATGTATTCAGTACCTTCATTGCTGTTCTTTTAGAGGAAAAATGGCCACCACATGGCTCGTCATGACAAGCATGCAGTATGTCATATGTCTCGTCTTCCCTCACACACCTATGCATGACTTGATCTGGTCCAGTATAGAACAAACAATCGACTATCCAGGAAAAGTTGAAACTCTTCTCAATCAACAGCTTTCTCTTTTTTGGGGAGAAGTGAGCTGGAATTCTGTTGGCTGCCAAGTAGTTTGCAATATCTGCATACCATGGGGTGCGAGCAATAATATAGAATAGATGTTCATCAGAAAAAGTATCATCAATTACCTCGGATGTGGTAGGTGTAGCTATTTGAAGTCTTGACAAAAAATTAGCGACCACATTTGCTTTGCCTGGCTTGTCAATGACTGTGATATCAAACTCCTGCAACAACAGTAGCCATCTTGCTAACCTTCCAGAAATTACAGGTTTATTCATAAGGTACCGTATTGCTGCATGATCAATGTGAAAAAATACTTGGTAGCCAGTTACATAATGCCTACACTTATTCAGGGCATACACTACTGCTAGCAACTCCTTCTCTGTGACAGTGTAATTCAATTTTGGCCCTTGTAGATTTTTGCTGATCAAATAGATAGCATGCTCAATGGAATTATCCTTCTGTCCTAACACAACCCCTATGGCATGATCAGATGCATCTGTATATATGTGAAAGGGCATACTCCACTTTGGTCCTCGAAGAATAGGTGCTTTAGTAAGTAGGTCCTTCAGGTGCAGGAAAGACTTGTCACAGGGCTTAGTCCAGTGAAATTCAGAGTCCTTAGTTAATAAGGCATACAATGGACTGGCTATTTTGCTGAAATCTTTTATAAATCTCCTATAATATCTAGCATGGCCTAGAAAGCTCCTTACCTCTTTCTGTTTGGTAGGACAGGGTAGATTAGAGATGACCTCAATCTTAGCAGGATCAACCTGTATTCCTGCAGCAGAAATATAGTGACCAAGCACTATTCCCTCTTGTATCATCATGAAGCACTTTTGACTGTTCAGTGATAGGTTGTGATCTTCACATCTCTGGAGTACTTTCTTCAAGTTTGCTTAAGCTTCCTCAAATGTTGTACCATAAGCAGTAAAGTCATCCATATATATTTCCATGCAATCATGTGATATGTCTGAGAAGATGCTTATGACTGCCCTCTGGAAAGTTGCAGGAGCATTGCAGAGACCAAAAGGCAAGATTGAGTAGGCAAAAGTCCTCCAAGGGCATGTAAAAGTAGTCTTTTCTTGATCCTCAAGAGCAATTTTGATTTGATTGTAGCCACTGAAGCCATCTAAGAATGAAAAATACTTTTTCCCAGCTAAATTATGTAGAACTTGATCAATGAATGGAAGAGGAAAATAATCTTTCTTTGTTGCCAAGTTGAGTTCTCTGTAGTCTACACATACCCTCCACTTTCCTCCTTTCTTCAGAACAATAACCAATGGGGAAACCACTGGCTATCTGAGATTGGGTAGATAAAACCAGCATTCAACATTTTCTGCAACTCCTCTTTAACAATCTCTCTCAAGGCTGGATTTATTCTTCTTTGAGGCTGCCTGACAAGTCTAAACTCACTGTTAATGTATATGCGATGTGTACAGAGTTTGGGGTCTAAACCCTTCATATCACCATATTCCCAAGCAAAAGCTGACTTATGACTAGTAAGCATTTTAACCATGGATTCTTGTTGCTCGCTGGTGAGGTTTTTATTGATGCTCATAGTTTTTCATGTTGCTACCTCAATTTGGGAGGTTAAATCAACCATAGATACTGCAGGCAGAAATGACATTTCTACCTCGTGGGGTAGTAAGGTGTGTAAGCAGTTAGTTGGTACAGGATAATGAGCTGATGTAGGTGAAGGAAGAATGGTCTGTAAGGAACATGGGTTGTTTTCACAATCAAAGTATTCGGTACCATAGTTATTCAGCAGGATATTGGACACTATACCCTCTTCTTCTTGTTGTGCAATGAAAGGCTCTCTAGTAATCATCATTAATTTGGCCACGGAGTTCACCTCCTCTTCTTCTCCCAAATCTGGCCAAACAGCTTCTCCGGACTCAGGCTGGGGTTGGGCTGGAGAATAGAGGGTAAGCTTCTTTTTGTTATACCATTAGATATTTTCTATTTACCCGATCTACAACCAATGTAAACATCAGCAGTAGCCAACCAAGGCCTTCCTAGTATGACAGGATATCCCCCTAATGATGTCTTAGGAGATAAGACCATAAAGTCAGCAGGGTACTCCAAGGAATCCAAGGTGACTACAAGGTCTTCAACTACCCCATCAGGTTTGACAGTTGAGCTATCAGCAAGCTGCAATATTGTAGGTGTAGCCCTTAGGTCTGAAATACTAAGTTGTACAACCAGGTCCTTTGTCATGACATTGATAGCTACCCCAAGATCTACTAAAGCATTCTTAATTTGCACCCCATTAATATTGATTTGCACAACAGGGCTTCCTGGATCAGAATATTTTGGGATGGTAAGCTTCCCTAGCATTAAGTCAGAGAGTTGGCCTATGACATGGATAGTTTGAGGGTCTTTCTTTTTCCTCCTCGGTTTCTTCAGACATGCCTCCTTAATGGCCTTGTTATAGATAGGTACCTCTTTGATTGCTTGGAACAAGGGAATTTTCACACATATATGCTTTAGTTGGTCAAGGATATCAAAGATAGGTTCTTCTTGTTTTTTAACATTTTCACCTTCCAACCTTTGTGGGAAAGGAGGGGACACTTCATTAGATGCTTTAGGTAATGATGGAATCTGAACTAGCTCATTTGGTTGGGAAAGGTCATTTGTATCCTCTTCTTGGTCAGCTTCCTCAAATGGCTATTCTGAGATTATGGGAGGAGATGGTGCGGGTATCACAGTTCCTAAACATAAATTGATATTATTCAGGTTGAGAGCATAGGTAGGTTGATGATTAGGATCAGCAAAATAGACTTGCTGCTGCTATTGATGTGGCTGCTAGTTATTTGGATTGGGTGCGGTCTGAGCCGGTAATTGGGTTGACTTTGGATTGGGACCTTGATTAGGTGCAGAAGGTGGCATAATGGATTGCTGCTGGGGTTGCTGTAGGAAACCAGTTGATGGATTTGACCATTGCTGGCCTCCTCTCCATTGGTTAGACTGCTACCAATTTTCTTGCGGAGGCTGCCACTGATTTTGTTGTGGTGGTTGCCAATTCCCTTATGGGGATTGCCAATAGTTTTGTTAGGCATTTGACCAAGGATTATTCCATTGTTGTTGAGAATATGGACCATAACTTGGGGGGTATTGGTTCTGCCATTGATTATTATATGAACCAAAATTTTGCAAGGGGTCCTGAAGCATACCTTGTCTTGGGGCCCATGGC
This sequence comes from Sequoiadendron giganteum, assembly GCA_007115665.2. NCBI lineage: Eukaryota > Viridiplantae > Streptophyta > Pinopsida > Cupressales > Cupressaceae > Sequoiadendron > Sequoiadendron giganteum. The sequence continues at coordinate 619,155,334 of CM021102.1, read as the reverse complement.
TTGCGCTGAGCAACAAAGAACACCTCTTCCTCTCCTTCAATAGTTTTGAACTCAGTAGGAAGATGGTGCACCTCCAAATTGGCCACCGATTTGCATCTACAGTCCTTCTTCCTCTATCTGTAGTGAGGGCAATATTCAGCCAGCATCGCATCAGCTTCTTCCTTCTTCCTTCTAGCTTGCATTGTGTCTAGCTGAGTAGTTACATCATTGATGATGTCTTGCTTGAGGTCAGACAACAGATTAGAGAGTTCTTCTTTTGATACTCCTGAGCCACTTCCTTTGGCAACAGAGGGTCTGAATCCCCTGCCTTTCTTGACACTTGCCTTAGAGTAATTGAGAAATATTGTCTTGATATCATTCCAATTACTTTGGGTAATATCTCCTCCAGCCATGAGGTCTAGTGCTTCCATGCAGGTATCATTGACTCCCCTTAGAAAGAGAAGTTTTTTAGACTCTTCATTTAGCTCATGCTGAGTATTTTTCTGCACACTGAACAAAAACCTGGAGACATAGTCCTCCAAGGTTTCATCCTCCTTTTGTGCCATTTTGAAGAGATCGTCTCCTCTCATATCATTTCCCCTACAATATTCCTTATACTTTCCTAAGAACAATTCCTTCAATTCATCCCAAGTGGCTGCTGCATTGCCTCCTAATCCCATGAACCATCTTAAGGCTGACTCCTTTAAGGTAGAAGGAAACAATTTCATCTTATGGGCATCACTAGTATAATCATAACTCCTACATAGGATGTCAAATTCAAACAAGAAGGTATGAGGGTCTTCTGTAATCAGGCCATAGAACTTTGGGAGCAATGAAGCAGGGATATTTTTGAGATTATTATTATCATGGAACTCAGGGAGTGGAAAGGGAAAAGTAGGCACTGCCATCCTTGGTGGTGGTGGTCTTGGGTTAGCTCCTGGCTGGTAGACAACAACGGCTAGTGGATTGTTATGGGTATGCAGGTTATTCAACCGTGATGCGAGTAAGTCAATGTTATCAGGTATATCAAATAGGTTCAAACTGGCCTCCGAGGAAGAAGAAGATGAAGTGACAAGGTCCTGTCCGGCATCCAAATATGGTTCTTTTGGGATAATTTCTAGGTTAATCTCTGGGTGATTTTCTTGGATATATAAATTTCTAGGAAGGAATCTTCCAAATTGATCTCTTCTTCTATGCATGTAATGGACTTAACTGAATGAAGAATTTCTAAAACTTTGAACACTAAAACTATTGCTAAAAATGGTTAGGACAGGTTCTCAGCTTGACACCATCCCCGACAATGCCGCTAAAAATGGTTGCGCCCATAAAAGGATATAGAAGTCGAGATAAATCCTAACCTGGGAATTGGACATTCCAGCAGGTGACTAACATCTTCTTATGGTCGTTCATCTATTTGTCAAACCAAGGAATGTATACTTGAAATGGAGCGGCACTGTATGTGCACTAAGAACCGGTTTTAGCCATAACTTTCTAGAAGTAAATGCTCGAAAGGAATTCTAATTCTGATGCAGGAACATGAAGTAAAGTCTTACTAACTTAAACATCACTTAACTAAAGCAGGAATCATAATAACAATTACTGGAAACAAAAACCATGAATTGGCCTTATGCTGCAGGAACAGACACAGGGATGGATTCCTTATGCTGCAGGAACAGTTTAAGACTAAGTTTGCATCAAAGCTTACAGAAATGGAATTCTAACAGATAAATAACAGAAAGCAAATAGTTAACTATAGATACTCACTAAGTGGGCCCCCTTAGCAAGCATCAACCAATTACGTAGGAATAGAACTCAAAACTTCATCAGTTTTTATTCATACTTCTGAATCTCATACATGGTTGTTGCTTGTAAGAAACTTAATGCAAAGCTTTGTTCTTCATTATAACAGTAAAACAATTACAATCTATTGTATCTCTATGCTCTAGTCTAAACTCTCTTTTGATCAACCTTGTTCACTCACGCAGGAAGAACCTTTATTTAAAGAAAAACGACTAACTAACTAATCAACTAACAAAGGAAGCCGCGGGTATAAATGCCATCTGAGATGGAGGAACAGACTTCATAAATGCGAGTCTATCCGCTCAATTGTCTCAGAGGAAATCTAGAGCTCCACTCCTTCCTAGATCGATGATTCATTTGGTTCTTTCCCAAAGACTCGGACAAAAGAATCTGTGCTTTGAACGACTCCTTTGCTGGTGCGCTGAAGACGGCCTTTTCTCGCGAGTTCTGCTGTGTATTGACTTGTTCATATCAGCTCCAACAACCTGTAGAACACATGGCAATAGAGGCACAAGAATGCATGCACTCATAATAGCACGACATTCTTCATTATTCACATGCATTCAATTCATCTTACTTATTCAAACACTACATTCATCACACCAGTCAATTGGGAAGTCAAAACAAGGCTATGATTATAGATAGGCTAAGGTATTTATGCATCAAAAGTATAGGATTTCTTATCATCAAATACTACCCATAAACATTAAAATTTTGTAACCATAGAGTTTAAACATTCATAGAAAAGAGAACAAGAGTTTCTAAATTTGAAATCATGACATCCAAATTATATCCATATTATGGGCTCATCACCTACATCAAGTAGCTCCTTTACAAAATTATGGGTCTATAGCCCAAACTAATGTCATTCGATCCACTACCAACTAGCCAAAAAATCACACGGAGTGCACCTTTCATTAATCCTTCTGTCCTAGCCTTGTAACTTCATCGCGCAAAATCACACACCTTTATACTGGTGACTCCCACCACCATTCCCTCGTTTCTATGTAAAATGGGCCATAATTGCATCCTACCCAAAATGAATGCATTGTCTAAATTTAAACCTGGTTTTGCCCCAACTTCCAGACCTTCCTTTTCATTTTTTCACAGTCCCCGCAATCTTCTTCTTCGGAGTTGCGATCTTTTCTTTTCTAGGATAATCTCTGGGACAACTGCCGCCTCTTGGCGTCGACTTGTCTCGTGCCTGCGCAGTTCTATCTTTAGGTTTTCCTAGGCCATCACCGCATCCAACTTGTATAGTTCCCTGTCTATTGACTTTCGCCACCTAATGAACGGGATTAGCCCTTCCTTTGTAGCTTCGTCCATCTCCTCAATTCCTTCGGATACATCAAACCCCACCCCAGGGACTGCCCATTCCATTAACAACTCCATCTTGTCTAGCAATTCTTCCTGAAACAAACTTAGCAAGATTCGCTTAGTTTCTTGCAGTTCTTCACCAATTTCCATCCCCCATGCGAACATCATGGAAGCAATATCAACATTCTGCCTCCCTTTGTGCGTCGCTTCCCGAAAATGAGGGCCAAGGGTTTCCATTACCGCATTGATGACTTCGTCATTCATCACCTTCAAGAGTTGCTTCAGCCTTTTAATTGTTGGCTTCTCAAAGAAAGCCTTCTGCTGCAGTTTAGTGGAGAATCCCATCATCGCCTCCATTTCAACAGCACCAACTTTTTATTTTGCTGCCTGCACACTAGTAGATTCCATTCTCTGTTGCCTTCTCCTCTTGACTTTAAAGCCCACAACTCAATCTCTCCAGGTATCCATAACTCTAGCCTTACTTGATAATTATTGCCCATTTACTTCAACTGTCACTAGCTTGCGCCACCACTTAGTATTTATTATCCAGTCTAATCTCCCATTTTCGCATGCCTACTCTGTGCTATCTCTCTTGTCAAAATCAAATGTGTCAGGGCCAAATCCGGCTAGCCCTCTTTCCAACGCCGCCACCCTTGTATTCCCCCACAACATCTATGTTTCACTTGTTCCTCCTTCTGCTGATTTGACATCTTCATTTAAGACACAAGCTACCACCTTATGCTTTCAAACATATAACCGTTATCCAACCACATTTTGTAGGTTTATGAAGTCTTCAATAACTACACCCGTGTCCTCCAACGTAATCACCCACTTTGATAAGACGTTTGCCTTCTTATTGCCTTCCCTCTTTATATGCGATGGGAAAAAATTTCAAACGTTTTTAATTCTGCCACTATCTCCTTGATTATATTTTGGAGATGCCACACCTTTATACCCCACCCCACGATTTCTTGAATTATTATGCATGAGTCACCTTCTAGATGAAGTTTCTTGATTCCAAATTTTTTTGTGAGTTTTACTGCTACCAAAGTAGCATTTGCTTCGGCCACATTATTGGTCCCTCGAGGCAATTTCTTTGCTGCAGTTGCTAAAATGTTCCCTAGACTATCACGTGCAATAATGCCAACCCCAGACGGCCCTGGGTTCCCACGTGCTGCTCCATCAAAATTTACTTTACACCATCCCTCCAATGGTTTTTCCCACACCGTCACCGATTCCCCCTACATTTTAGTAGACGTCTTGATCTTACATGTTAAATTCCTTATATGAATTCTAGGCCAAGCACGTTGTACTGACATATCCACTAAAGCAAAAGGATGCCTTCAATTTTGGGACTGAGACGCAACACTACTAACCACTTCTTCAATACTCTGATATAATCTTCTTATCATCCTAGATATAGGTTCACATTTATCTAAGAAGATCTTTCTATTCCTTTCTTTCCATATTTCCCATATAATTAATGAGGGTGCACTTACCCATACACTAGATAGCAATGTTTTCTTTGTCTTCCTTGGCCAACTCTCAAACACTTCCTTTAAGGTCAGCAGAAATGGACTATGCTAGTTCAATTTCCATTTGACATGCTCCCAACATAATCCAGCCACCTCACATTGTAGCAATAGATGATCAACCGACTCTTTAGCCTTTCCACACATAGCACACTTTGAAGGTCCTACAAAACCGAGTCGTTTTCTTCTTTCTCCCATTAGAATTCGTCCCTTGGTGGCTAACCAGGAAAAAGTGCCTGCCTTGGGCAAACAGTTCTTGTTCTAGCAAAGATCCTTTGCCCAAAAGTTCTCTCGCTTCTCTGAATCCAACAATTGATACCCAATCTTCACTAAGTAACTACCAAAGGAAGAGCCACACCATATAATTTAATCCTCACTCCTAGATATTTGGATTTTTCGGTCAAAAAAAATCTTTTGCATCAGCTGGATCTATCGGGGATTGAGATTCTCCTGAGGCACCTCTTTCCACCCCCACTCCTGCCCTAGCAGACCCGATTTCTCAGTCATATAATCTCTAACTTTCGTCCCCCACCATTGAGAGAAATAGTTCTTGAGAAATAACATATCTGGCTCATCATTCAGATTTGGCAACCCATTCCAAGAGTCCTCCCAAAAGTTTGCCTTTAAACCATTACCAATATGCCACGTTAGATGATTGATAACCACAGGCCTACAAGAAACAATGAAATTCCATATCGCAGATCCCACAGGAGGATTGCTAATGGTGAAAATTCTAGGGTCATCATTCGTATCCAAATATTTCACTTTTAAGACTTTCACCCATAGCAAATTTGGGTTAGCGTATAAACTCCATACAAATTTAGCTCTGAGGGCCTCATTTAACAATTTCCAATTTCTTAACCCAACACCCCCCTTATCTTTTTCTCTACAAATCTTCTCCCATGCTAAAAGGGGGATCTTGTCATCATCACTTGCTCCATTCCAAAAAAACTTCCTCATACGTTGCCCAATCGAGTTTATCACTTTTTTCGGAATTCTGAAACACATCATTGAGTAGATTGGAATTGTTCATATCACAGTTTTAAGCATCAATATTCTGCCTACCGAAGTTAACCACTTGCTTTTCCACCCATCCATTATTTTCAAGCAGGAATCCATTAACCCTTTCCAGATGTTTGTTTTGTTAGCCCCCTCAAAAAGGGGAATCCCCAAAAATTTGCTTGGGAGCTTACCAGCTCGCATTGCCAACACTCCACAAATGTCTTTTTGCCTCTGATTTGGGGTATTGAAGAAAAATATTTCTGACTTCCCCCAATTGATACATTGTCCCGACGCCAACCATACTTTTCCAGCACACCCTTCATCACTCGAGCCTCAGCTAGAGTCGCATCCCCCATTAGAAACATGTCATCTGCAAATTGTAGATGTGAAATTGGTGCAATCCCCTCAGCCACCTTGATTCCCTTCCGCCGTCCATCCCTACAATTCTGAGCAATTAATCTACCAAGCACCTCAGCCAAAATGATGAAGAGAAAGGGTGATAAAGGATCCCCTTGTCTGATCCCCTTATTGGACTCAAAAAACCCCGTGGACTCCCATTAACGAGAACTGAAAACCTAGGAGAGGATATACAACTTTCAACCCATTTTAACCATTCTTTACTAAAACCAAATTTTGTTAACACCTTCATGAGAAAAGATCTATTCACTTCATCATATGCCCTTTTAATATCCAACTTCACCATCATTTTTTCCACTTTAGCCACCCTGATAGAATGAACTATTTCATGAGCAACAATTACCCCTTCAAAAATTGATCTATTTGGAGAGAAACCACTCTGTTCACACGAAATTATTGAATTCAAAACCAGCTTTAATCTATTTGCCATCACTTCAGAGATTATCTTGTAAACTGTATTACATAACGATATGGGTCAAAAATCTTCAAAGGATCTCACATTATCCCTTTTTGAAATAAGGGCAATGAAAGTGTTGTTATTATCCTTCAAGATGAAGCCCTCTTTTCTTGATTCCTCAACAACTTCCCACAAGTCATGCGCAAACACATCCCACAGTTTCTGAAAAAGATTGTGGGGAAACCATCAGGACCCAGCGCCTTGTCCCCCCCCAAACCAAATAAAGCACCTTTTACCTCCTTTAAAGTCACTTCTTTCATTAGCATCCTGTTTTGATTCTCAGAGATGCAACTCGGGATAACATCCAAGATATCCAGATCCTGAAAAAGACCATCTGTTGCCATGTTGAAACTTTCTATGAAGAATCTAACTGCCTCCTGATTAATCTGAGCAGCATTATTTAGACGCTCCCCGTAACTATTTTGTATTGACAGAATTCTATTGTTCAATCTGCGGACTTTCACCGAGTTATGGAAAAACTTGGAATTTTTGTCACCCTCTTTCAGCTAGGTCTCCCTTGATTTTTGTCTCCAAAATAACTCTTCTCTTGCCAAAATTTCTGAATAAGATTTGTTAAGTTCCTTTTCTTGATGAAAATCATCCTCCGACATCCCTAGAGCAATAATTCTTGTGTGCAAGGCTCCAAGTTTCTCTTCTAAATGCAGTTTCTCCTCAAAAATATTCTTGAAAGACTCTCGATTCCATACTTCAATTGTTCTTTCAAAAACTGCAATTTTTTAAAGAAAATGAAAGATTTATTTCCTAGTCGAAAGGGAGCATTCTTCCACCAGCTTTCTATTAAAGCTTTAAGGTTATCATCCCTGAACCACATTGTTTCAAATTTGAAGGGACACCTGTCTTGAGTTGCTTCATCTTGGATCCTCAAACTTATTGGATAATGATCTGAGCCCGTGATGGGTAGAATCTCAGCATCACATTGCCAGTGCTATTCCACCCAATTCCCAGCTAGAAAAAACCTATCTAGCTTTTCTGCAATATTTAAAAAACCACCACGCCTGTTGGTCCAAGTGTAATCCCCATTTCTGAAAGGCAACTCAATCAGGCCATTATTCGTTGCAAAGTCACAGAAATCCTGTTGACTCTTTCCTAACCAGCAAAGACCCCCCAGTTTGTCAAACGGTCAGCATTGAAGTCCCCCCCAAGAAGACACATCTCACCTTCCTTTTCAGCCAGCAAGCCAGTCAACTCTTGCCATAAGAGTTTTTTCTGTGTTGAGTTGTTGGGCCCATATATATTTAAAATCCGAAAGCTTACCCTCAAATGTCTTGATTCCACTTTGCCCCATTGCCAATTTCTTTCTTGCCTAATAATTTGCACATCTACTAACGAATCATTCCAAAGGATTCCCAAACCACCGGACGCCCCCAAAGCTTCTGATAGAGAACTACGCCATCTCCCAAATCTTCTTGCAAACCCATCTATTTCAACCTTCTTTATTTTAGTTTCTTGTAATAAAATCAGAGTAGATTTCGTTTGATCAAAGCGTCTTTTGATCACACGAATGTTGTCAGAGGCATTGCAGCCCCTGACATTCCACAAGAGGATCTTCATGACCATTGGGAAAAGGCATAGCCCTTTCCCGATCTTAGCTTACTTTGACCTGCAACATTCCCTACCAATTCCAACCTCATTCTATTTGTTTTTGGCCCTCTTCTACACTTCTCCCCACATTTAACTTTATTATTTGTGGTTGAGGACTGATTAATAGAGCGTTTTTTAGTTATTCCAAGCCCATCCTGAAGACCCAATAAACCCTCTTCACCCTGATCTTCCTCTGAATCCGATTCTGAAGTTGAACCTTCCATATTCCCACCGCTATCTCTAACTCCTTCAAAAGCATTCTCAAGGTTCCTTATGGGTGATATAGGTATATCTTTGAAAATAGAAGATTCACTTGTGGTTGTCCCTAAGTCCAGATTAGTCCCTGTTTCGTTATTGAACTTGTCGTTGCTACCTTTGTGCCACTCTTGATCCCACACCTCATTAGGCTTTTCTGCTCTATTTTGATCAATAAAATTTTGCCTCTGGACTCTCACCTCCTCTTCCATGTGCTCTGACTGTTCACCTTCTTGGCTGATTAATTTCTGTTGCGGTTCTTGCTCTGACATGAGTGGCTCAAAGTCACTTGTGATCACCTCCAAACCCATTTGTTGTTCAGCTTGTTTGACCAAAACCTCCCTGTCTAAAGCAATCATTATTTCCTTCTGAGCCAAAACTTCGTCACCCAAATGAGTGGACTGCCCCTTTTCTTCATTCCAAATTCGCTCTAGAGCTTCTTGCTCCACCAGTGCATCTTCATGTTCACTACAAATATCCTCTAGCCTAGGTTGTGCCCCATCTTCTCTACCAGTCAACTCCCAAGCTGAATTAAGCACTTGCATATTCTCGGTCGAGTTTATTTCACACATATTTACCTCCCTTGCTTGTGACTCCTTCAAAAAGGCATTCTCAAATATCAGATCCATTTCTCGTCTCTTTAAACCTTCCCACCCTTCATTTGTGACCATAACTTCCCGATTAAGATTTCAGACCTGAGAGTCCCACTCATGACAATCGTTAGCACACTCCTTTGATTCACTTTCCATCATTTTGATGATTTCCTCATTTAATTTTTTTTGACTTAAACCCTTACCTTTCCCAGGCAGGATCTTAGAATCAAAAGATTGTGTGTTTCCAATGCATTTTAAGCATTCAAGATAGGCATCTTCGATTTCAAGTTTTTGAACCTAGATTTCCTCCCGGACTTGAGTTCTAATTTTTTTGGAAGGGAGTGTATCCCTTGTCTTAGAACACAAATTCTAGGGAAGGTGCTAAGATCCGTTTTGTCCACCATCTCCTCGGACTTTACAAAGGTTCCAAATTTTCTGCCGATCATGCAAAGGGTTTCCTAATCCCTATATTCACGTGGGAGGTTTTCCAATCTGATCCAAACTGGAATATCCTCCACAGTTGTCTCATTTGGGTTAAAATTTGGTGCCCAATCTTTGATGTAAAACCCAATCTCGTCCATAACAAATGGCCCACTGTTGATGATCCATTCCTTATCAATCGTGGTTTTACGAATGACCAAGTAGAAACCATTCTCTAGGGTTTTAAGCTCACATTCCAAACCCTAATGTTTATCACACCAGGCTCAAAGTTTTGAAAAAGCTGGCCACTTCCCACCCCATTTTAGAAAAAAAGCCTTAGCCTTAAAAAAACTAATAGAATCTTTCCATTCACTATTGTCCAAGAGCAACGAAGTCATAGTTGCATATGAGATGCTGGGAAATACCTGGCTAGGTCGAACCTTTTCTGCCTGTCATTTTGGTCGCCAAAACTTTGCAACGACGTTTCGAAAGTCTACCCGTTTTGGTAAATGCATCGATCTGAAACACTCATCCCTCGGAGGTTGCTCCCCCAACCTCAGCCCGCCTCTGGAATTGCCACTGACATTGTTGCGATGAGTCTCCGGAGCCTGCCAAGCCTTAATTGATTCCACCATTTTGGGTCGATTGTTGTGTCTGCCCTGGCATTTGTTAAAAGGCCTGTGCGATTTCTGCCCCACACCATACTGCCTGCCGTTATGCCTTCGAAAGCCCTGTCGCCGAAGATCTTCCACCATTGCCGCTCCCTTCCAATGTGTTTTGATTATTGGGATTGAGTGATTTTGGTAATTGTTTAAAAGTGGGCGTCATTGTGTAAAATTGTTAAGGTTGGCTTCTAGAGGCTTAGGAGGGAGTATTTTTGTATGAATGATTTTTATGATTGTTTCACTTGGAAATGGTTTGGTAATGTTTTGAGTTGTGTTCAAGAGGGTTAATTCCTTGCATTGTGTATAGATTCTTGAGATTGTGATAAGTGTGCAAGAAGGTAAATGCCTTGCACTGTGTATGGATCCATGTGATTATGTTGAGTGTGTAAGATGGACAATGCCTTGCTTGATGTGTAGGGTTTACTAGTTGCAAGTAGGGGGAGTGGCTCTTAATGGGGGCCAAAACCCAAAGTGGTGTCCAAGATAACCCATTGGAAGGTAACTTAATCCAGTGATAACCTTAATAATGAATTAGGGGGATAGGTAGATTTCACATTAATCAAGATAATGATATGCCTCACTCATGGCTCAAGTGCTCGTTTAAGCTTGTGATGAGATGGGAAGGCCTGGAATGGCAAGATCAACTTCCTTGTCCTCATGAAAGGTACGTTGATTCCACATGAGTTTGTATGGGATCGAGGATCGGTAGAGGCTGTCAGAATAACCCAAGATGGGGGTCGGGGCCTAGGAAGATCTACCAAGATAACCCATATTAAGCTATGTGATGATACCCCTCCCTATTGCAGTCTAGCATTCCCTAGTTGTGTTTTCTCCTTTTGTCATGTAAGTGCCTCTGGAAGTGAAGCTAGTGTTGTATGTGATGTTGGTATTATTAGCAGTGTTGTGTTGGATTCATGTATAGCCCTTGTTTATGTTAGCTTGTTTTCTTCTTGACTGCCCTATGATGTGGGACCTTGTGTTATCTCCTAGCACGAGGGGTGGACCTCAGGGTTCCACATGGTCGGGAGGTTGGTGCTTTTTCCTCCATTGGGTTTTCTTGCTACATGTTTGTGGGCATGGAGGTTGTTCATTGCACTATAGATTTCAGTTCCTATTCTAGTTCGAGAAGGCAACCTTTTATGTATATATATATTGCATTGGATAATAGTTGTATCTCTTATTGTAATTTGATGTATTCTTTTCCCATGTACTCAAGGAAGCATTGTTGTAAATATTGTAACGATGTAACATATATTGATGAAATCTCTTGTAATGAATCTTGCTTATGTTAGTTATTTAGAAATGATCTTTAATGCGGTGATTTAAAAATGAACCTTGCATGTATCTTTGAAATATTATAGTTATCTTGATTGTTGATTTGTAAGTAGCGTAGTTGAGGAACCTTAAATGACCTAGGACTAGATTAATACGCTATAATATGTTATATGTATTATATTGTTAAAAAAAAAATGTTTTGTTATTTTAACCTAGTTTAGTGTTGTCCTCTGGGGTTCCTTGGCGGGGCGTTACACCACCTCTATAAAATAAATTAACTATTAGATATTAATAAATACAATATGTTGTATTTTTTTTTCATAAGTCGTGGGGTAAGGGTCCACACCGTTTATTAAATCATAGAAAAAATAAATATAGATTTACATAGAGCCTTCCCATTAGTAATGAGAGGACATAAAAAACCAGAAGAGCCAAGAGATGGCAGAGAATCCCACACACAAAATATCAGCTATAGAGAGCAATTTAGGGAACAAAGAACAAACTCAAACCCAAACACAGACGCAAAAGTGGAGCTCCTGAAAAAAATTCATTAAGAGTTTTTCTAGAATGTTGTATTGTTTTTTTTTAGAATGTTGTATTATTATTCTAGAATGTAATTTTAATATTTTACTTTATGTATACTATTCACCATAGCAAAATCTATATTTGAAAATATGGAAACTTAATCAGTAAAAAAATCATCAAAATATAAGGGAGAAATGTCAAAAGTGACAAGGGTAGCTAAAGTAAGAGGGACATTAAGAATTACACAATGATCAAGAAGGGGAGTCTCTTGAAGAAGAGGATCAAGTTGACTATAATGGTGATGTTGAAGGGTAGGATTGTTATAAATCTACATATTTTTATGGGGTGACCTACAATATATTTATTATCATAATAATTATGAACTTCAACATAAATAGTGTTGTTATCAAGGAGATCTTAGATCTTGTGGCAAAGACTCATACACTTCTCAATATCTTTATTGTTCATGAGAAAAAGCACAAAGATGTGTCACATTTTATAAAGGAAATACCCAACACTGATCCAACTTTTAAACTTGAATTGCTAAAAAGTGGCATATATGTTTTGGATTTTGAAATGATGTAAACTGATAAAATGTGTATTTTTTAGTATATTTTATGTTTATATTTTTAAATTTTTTTTTAAAAATATTTGAATATATTTTTTAATAAATTTACACTACAATTTTGTTGCTGATAAAATGGTGAAAAATGAAGTTACATGAGATGCCAATCTTTATATAGTAAATTTTATTATTTTTCATTCAAAATTTTTGTGTGTATTTATAACTTTAAACTTTAGTGTATGGATTTTTTTTTTTCAATTTTGATAAATATATATTTTTAAATAAATATTAAAATGTGTGTGTACTGATATAAATTTCTAGATTTTTTTCATTCAAATAATTTAAAAATATAAATTTTTGTGTGTATTTATAACTCTAAACTTTAGTGTATGGATATTTTTTTTTCAATTTTGATAAATATATATTTTTAAATAAATATTAAAATGTGTGTGTACAACTATTTCCATTTGACATCAACTTTTATATTGATTATTTATCTAAAATAGAAAACAAATTATACCATCTTGATATAAATTATTTTATCTAGTGCATCATATTTTTTTCCATTTTTTTTAATAAGTTTTAGTATTTTTCTTAATATGGTAATTAACCTAATATTTTTGTGTTGATAACCTACTTCTAGTAAAAAATAAAAAATAAATAATAGTAATAATAGTAATAAAAAGTAAAAAGTTAAAAATAAATCAAGATCAAGGCATCCCTTCTACCCCATCCAATGATTCACTCCCTTCCATACCATCTCATGATTCCCATCCATCTCAATATAAAGCCATCCCCCATCTAATGATCCACTTCCTAATCAAGATGAAAGTACCTCCTCCACCCCATCCCATGATCCCCTTATAAATAAAGATCAAGGAATCCCTTCACCTCATGATCCCATACCTTCCATACCATCTCATGATCCCCTCCCAAGTCAAGATCAATGTATCTCTCCTAATCCCCTTCCTAATCAAGATCAAAGTATCCCTTCCTTACCATCTCATGATCCCCCTCCATCTCAAGATCCAAAAAACCCTCCTAATCTCTTTCATGATCCTCTTCCAACCCAAGATCCTAACATCTCTCCTAATCCCCCCACGATCTCTCCCCAATTCAATATCAAAGATGTATCCCTTCATCTCTATGTCATGATCCTAATCCTCCACAAGATCCCATCTCCTTTATCCATGATATATATAAACCTCATACTTATCAAATGGGTTCCTCCACCTTCATCTAATCTAGTTTACTCCATGAACTTATAATTCCTTCCACCTACCATCCCTCTCAAAATGGACATGTTTTATTTCAAAATCAACAAGTATCCCATTAGCATAAGGATTTGTTAAAACACACACTATCAAGGCAAAGGGTTAGTCCTTCATGAGAAAGGCATCTTATAACCCCTCCAACTCAAAGAAAATCTAGATTATCATGGCCTTCGCTACCAATCTCAGTATGTTGGTATACCTCCTAAATCTCAAGTCCCTCCATCTAACTATACACATCCCCATTATCCATATTTGAAATCCATTTTACGCCCTTAAATTCCAAAGCCCAATCCTTCATCCCTTCCATTTATTTTAGGTTCGTATGTCCCAAAACTAAATCATTCATCCCTTACAACCATCTTGGGTCCTTACATTCCACCACCCATCACTCCTATTTCAAAATCCTTTCATCTCATTTATTTATCACCTCAAATCCCAAATCAAGATCAACCAAGCCATACATCCTTAAATCCTTTCCAACATACTATCTACATCAACCCATCCATAAAATCTCCATATTGTTCCTCTTCATGCACCCATACTATTGCTCTTGGAAGTAATTGGGATGATAAACATAAAATGCATAAAGCCAAAAGTCCACATGCATCCAAGGATCAACATGTCCCCTCTAAAATACATGCTAAAACAAAGAAAAATATGATCCAAAAGCAAGGAGAAAAATACAAAAGGCCACAAATTCTCATGAAGCAAAAATCAAAGATAAAAACCATGTAGATTCCCAAACTACTCGTATAAATAATGCATCCTAAAGAACAATCAAAATTGGCATCCACTTTGTGCCCTTTTGTCCCAAAATCCATCATCCTAAGTCCTCTATTATCTCCATCCATTTTGGGTCCATATGTCCCAAAATCCACATCTACTCCTCCATATAAATTTTAAAATCCAAAATCCACTACACTTCCACAACTCCACCACACTTCAAGATGTGTGCCAAATTTGGTCTTGACAACATTCCCATCCATTCATCCACAAGTTTTTTGAAACCCAATCCATTATCCAACATTCATCCTCCATCACACTCCTTTAATCCAATCCTTTGCATATACCTATATCCTTGTTCATCTCCCTCACCATCATTCTACTAATGTTTATGAGCATGCCTCCAATTGCAATGGTCCATTGTAGTACATCTTCAATGAATACCATCCATGGAACTATATGTTTGAGTCCTTCCTCCATCTCCTTCTCATCCATACACTATCTTCCAGATCCACCTATCTACATACTTATCCTAATCCTTCTCCATCATTTCTATTAAAAAAAATTCAAAACAACAAAAGAAGTAAAAAAAGTAAAGAGATAATTTGTACAATGATGAAAACCACTTCTGGTGGCACCTTGAGCAAGTACCGTGATGAAAAATTGGAAAATAAGCGTCATGTGTAATCTACCCATCCTCTTGCACTCTAAACTTGGGGTTGAGATCCATCCATATTATCTACCACATCTTATCCTATCCTCCATTATCCCCCATCCTCTACACATCATCCTATCTAAGTCCATCCCCCCTTTTTTCACCTTTGATCTTGACAAGGCTAAGGATCTTCATAAACATCATGTATCCTATCTACCTCACCTTATCCACACCTTCCATCCCATATACATCATCACATATCCTTCCATCATATCCAAATCCATTGTTACACCCCAAAATTGTGTAATTACTATTTACTATTACTATATAGGGTAAATGTGAATTTACTGGATGAATAAATTGTGTGTGCACTTTGTTATCACTGCTTAATGAATGATTGCCATCTTATTTAATGTTATATGAAGGAATGCATTTATGGGATTGGATGAATATTGTTTTGATATTCTAACTTTAGAGATGTAATATGTATACTACATATTTTGTGAACAACTGATTGTCGCGTACATGTGTTAGTGATTGCAAGTACATGTTCAATTCCTCCAGGTGGAGGGGAAGTATCACTTAAGAGAAGGTCTTGGTCAGGTAACCAATAATGTAACCTATCTAAGATTACACACACTATAGTAGAATAATTGAGTCGGGTATCATGTGGGAAGTAGGTAAGTTATCCTTAGCGTAATGTGTTTGCATTAGTAAGGGTCTTTTTTACTATCAAGTGCATTATTGGGTGATGTTATCTGTTTGAGCTTGTGAGTTCCTTATGTGTTATGCTTGTTTGTGTGGTTGAATGAGTATTTTGGATATATGTGTATATGCATATATATATATGTATGTCGACATATCCGCATGTCATATATAATGGGATATCCATATGAGTACGTCAACATATGTAAAGATATGCATATATGTGTATAAATGTGCTATAGTAAATACATTAATGAGGTCATAATCATTTGAATATTGAGTGGATCATTTGATTGATATGTTGCTATATAATATATATATGTTTATATATATACAAATATACACATAAGCATAAAAGCTTAATAGAGGAGTGTGTATATATATATATGTAATATATATTATTATTGTGTGTGAATGTTTACTTGTTTGTATTCATTTGACTTGGGATATATATATACACACACACACATACATATGTATATGAGAAATAGTGTTAATGCTATTTATCCACATGCATATACATATATATATGTATTACATATATAAATGTATATATTTATAACCATATGATGATAGGGGGATAAGTTTATGCATATTAATATATATTTGTATGTTACTATTATATATAAATTTGTAACTCGATCTTATTCATTTGAGTATCAAATGGGATATTTGATCATCGTATATAATTATACAATATGAGAAGTGTGCGCATATATATATATGTATGTATGTATAAATACATATACATATATACATGTAAGCTTGATGCTTAAATGGAGGTGTGTATATATTTATATGTATACATACATATAAAAATATTTATATGTATATAATTTATAGTATGCTTGAATTATATAAATACTGATTCATTTGTATATCAAATGTATGTATGTTTGTTTGACATGGAATTTATATTAGTAAGTATACATATGCATATACATATGTGACATAGCATTAAAGTTATTTGTGACTTACATATATATATATATATATGCACATGTATAAATATATAAATATATATTTATTTGAATATATATGAATATAAGCCTTGGTCGATATAATGTAAGCATAGTGTTGCATATAATGGCATAGTGTTGTAAGGAGACATTTTGTCTATGAGAATGGATAATAGCGCCCAAGCCAACATGTGGATAAGATGATTTAGGAAAAACATGTAAGTCTTAGAAGACTTAGTCAAACATAGCAAAGGGGATGCTCTCAAAGCACAATACACAATGCTATCTTTGTGAAATAAACCAAGGCTTTATGGACAACGGGTAAGAACTTATTCTAAAAGATTAAAGCGCTTTCATATAATGTAGAAGACTTAGTCCATGGTTTATGGAGGTTGTGAATAGTTGGGAGTTAATATTGAATGTTTATTTCAAAGCACTAACAACTTGTTATCAAATGGAGGTTAATTCACTTAGACGTATTGATTACTATTTTATGACCAAGTCAACTAGAATATGTGTTGCATATACATAAAAGATTGTTTCTAAGAGATAAACAACAAGTATACAAATAAGAAGATAGTTGAAACTTGGCGCACTATGAGAGGGGCAAGATGATTCTAACGTGCTACTGTGAGAAGTTGAATGCAACACATTTAATGTAACTTGCCAAGTCAATGTAGCAACAACATTGTGAATGGAAGATTCAATTGTGTTATGTGTTGCTTGGAGAGTATTGACATTCAATGAGTAAATTGCACCAGAACTATAGGTGAATAGGCTTCTTGCTTTGGCTCCACCTTTGACAAAGTTAACATGTAGAAGTTTGCTTTGAGATGCAAATCGAATTCTATCACAAGGAGATTTGAATCAGTCACCAATTGTTGTAAAAAATGAGGGTCGATCTGTAGTTGTTTGAGCTGAGTTTATGCTTACATGTTTTCCACCTTTTAGTAGAATTTGATGTGTTGTTGTGCATACAATTTGCTGTCATTATACATGCCTAATATATAGGTTGTATGATCTTCAGATTGCTGTATAAATAGCTGTATCATTATTCTTCTTCTATGCATTATTTCTTGTGCAAAAGACTTTGTATTTTGTATGCTTTTCTATTTGCAATATTCTATCAAAACAGTGAGGGAGAGCCTTGATTATTGAGAGTTTTATTATCTTTTGAGAAGAAGCAATTGCCAACTTGAGAGTTAAGAGTTGTGAGACTTTGTTGGAGGATCAACATTGAGATAGTTGTTGTTCTTAAAGTGTTGTTTGTGTATCTAGTTGAATTGGAAAGCTTAAACATAAGCATGAGGATATTCTACTTTTGTTTATTCTTGGTGCAGGGGCACTCCAACCCTTAATGATTAATTGGAATTTTTGAATTTGCAAGGTCTATCCTTCAAATTGGTTTACATAAAGTTTTGTTTTGTTTTAATACGGTCCCATAAGACCATTTACAATGTAATAAAATAATGTGGAGAGGTCCTTTTGAGAAGATTGTTGAAAAGTTATAAAGTTGGCATTGTAAGTTGTCAACCTGCCATGTAATAGGTTCTTAGTGTTTTAGGAAATTGTTAAAGGGAAGTTGAGGAAGTTAGGCATTAGATTTTGGTTCCAAAATGTATTTGAAGCCTTACCAAGGCTCGAATGGGACTGTTGGATGAAGTTTTGAAGCATTAAACATAGTAAAAAAACTCAGTTTTCCTATTTTTTCTAGCGTTTTTCACTGTTTCCGTGCTTGGTACGGTCTGGTACAGAGTTTTACGGACTCCCAATTGGAATGGTTTGAAAGAGGGAAGAGTCTACTTTATTTTGGTGGTGATTTGGATCGTTTTCATTAAGTATTGAGTAAGTTACATCAATTTTAGTGAAAGTGGGTCTGAAACCTTGCAAAACAAGGGTTTGGTCACCAAAATGGATGTAATTCCCATTTCCACCATGGGAAAAATTTGAAAATTGGTGGAATGATATATTTAGGGATCATATTCATGTTCCAATTTGTTTTAGAATAAAATATGGAGTTTTGCAAAATTTATGTGATGCCCTAGGTCTGGTTTTTGCTTTATACAGTCCAAAATGTGATCATTTGAATAGAGTATTTGTTGTTTTTTGAGTACTTGAGAAAATATAATGGATGGAAAGCATGGAACAGGTCTTGGGGAACCTGTTGGATTATTTTAAAGGAATTAGGGGTTTTGGGGTGTGCCTTGACAAGCTGGAAGCTTCCTTGTACAGGCCAAGTTAAGCCTTGTGTATGGCTTGTAAATCAATTTTCTGATACATTTGTTTTGGGTGTTTGATCCTATGCTTTTGGGACCTTGTGGAGGATGGTGTTAGGAGTCTAAAACCATGTTTTATGGTCTGGTTAATGCTTTTAATCAGATTTTATTTTGACTGTCCTATTGGTGAATGTTACAAAGTTGCATGGGCTTGTGTAGGAGCAATGGAAGAATGGATGTTTTTGGGTGCAAGGTCTGTTTGTTTGGTCATGTTGTGCTGTGTGAGGAGTATTTACATCATCCCCAAGTCTTTTTGAGATGTTTGGTTGTGCGAGTCAAGTTGAGTGGTCAAGTTGCTTGTTGGAAGGAATAGTGAAGTTCATGTGTGCATTGAGAGAAGCTTTTCAAAAAAAAGGTGTTGCTTCCCCTGCCACTCTGCATCAATTCTATTCTTGAATGAGCTATGTCTCGATTGATTAAACTAGTCTTATTGTTACTTGCATATAGGGAAAAGTATTGTTTGCTTTGAAAGAAAAGAGGAAACTATTTACTTTGATTGTGCATTGTTGTAATTACTCCATAATAGGAGGATTATGTTTATTGTGAGTATTACATACTAGATATGAATAAACATGGGAAGCATAAGGCTTATTCGAAGCTTTAACCCCTTTTAGTCAAAGAGGTGATACTATCGAATGGATTCCTCTATTGATATGACAACTCTATGATCGAGGTCATGCTTTGTGTTTGTATTTACTCCATGATAGGAGAGATGTTTGTCATAGGTATTATTATTATATAGGATATGATTAGACATGGGTAAGAGGGATTATTTGTCGTAGGAATTGATATTATGCTAGATATGACCAAACATAGACAAGCTTAAGGAACACTCATAGCTAGATATTTAATTATGATAGATGGCTAGTAGGTTACTCTTGGGATTGTTATCCAGTGAAGGGAGGGAACTAGTAGGTTACTGCTAGGATTGTTATCCAGTGAAGGGAGGGAACTAGTACTTTGTTTAAATGAGTTGTGATACCTTAGGTTGTGTTAAAGAGATAGGTTATCATGGGGAGTAGCTTTCCCATGGAGAGGGATTGCCTAAGCATAGATATAATGGCCTTAAGTCAAAATGAGCTTACCATAGTGTAGGTGAATGGTAGACCATCGCTTGATTATACTAAGTGAGAACACTTTGGACAAAGTAGTGGGAATGTCCGAAGACTCCACTGAAGAAGTGTGAATGCCAAGACTCCACTGTCAATTCATCGTGTTCATTTAAATGCATGAGGGCTACCTAGCATAGGTTATAAATCCTCGTCATGTAGGACACAACACTAAGATCAAAGTGGTATTTCATACGGGATTACTCAACCAATACCTTCAACGAAGGGTAGGGCCATCTATCATTGATAGATGTGCGAGGGACCACATATGAGTCCATGGTTGGTGGAAAAGTGCTTGAGTGATGCTTCTCCTCCTCAGCAGGCGACAAGAGACTAAGGTTTTGAAAGGAAGATTCTTGGACCATCTATATCTTATGCTCCGAAGCTTGGTGGAGCTATGTTTGTAATTGTGTACATTCTTGGAATATTGTAATTCATGAAATTATTATATTGGAATGAAATCTCTATTGAATATTGTCTGACGTCTTTGTTCAATATGATATCTATTATATTGGAAGACTTGTATAATTACTTTAGATTGTAATGAAAAATTGGAATTGTGTTATTTCAATTAAGCATGCAATTTATATCATTGGAAGAAATTTTTTTATTGCTATGTCATGGCATCATGTTTAGATCACTTAAGGTGAAAACATTGGAAATTTTACCATGAAGAACACCAGGGTTGTTACATCCATCCTCCCCTCCCTCCTTTGATCTCGATAAGGCTAGGTGTAAAATATCCAAACCTTGCATCCCATATCCTATAAGGAAGCTAAGGTAGTGAAACAACTTCCTACACTAATCTTGAGAGGAGGATAATGCAAAACTTTATAGATCTTTTCAATAGTTACAAAAAATTAAACAAAAATAAATATAAATATCATGCATACCACAACATAATGATTTACATGGGGAAAACATTTTCGAGAGAAAAACCCCACACTCCAAAAGCCGCCCAATATATTATTCAAAAATCAGGAAGATTATAATATACTTGCAAAGAGAGCTTCTCATAGGAGTATCACCAACCAGAGATCCAGAGGCAACATGATTGCTATCAAACTCTTAGAATACATCACAATACACAAGATCGTAATACAATACCCTCATAAAATAGGGTTGCCTTCTAGGGCAAGTCAAACCGACAAAATATCGACCATTAGATTTGAGACTTAATGATGAACGGTCCAGATTTACAATAATACAATATACATAAAATTTGGCTTTTGGTTGTGTTGCCCCCGAGCCTCCTTGAGGTGCGCAACCCTTGAAGCCCTCACAAGGTTCCCCTTGCGTGTGCGCTTACCTATCAATAGTAAACCTTATGTAATTGTAAGGTTGAGACACATTTTCCCAACATATCCCTCACCCAATCTCCTTCCATCATATCCAATTCCATCCTCCCCTCTCTCCTTTGATATTTATAAGGCTAGGGAAAAAATATCCATGAATATATTCTTTATCTTGCATTCATCATACTATCTCCTCACATCCTATCCAAGCCTCCCCCTCCTTTAATTTTGATAAGGCTAGGGTAAAAATATCTTCGCATGCTTTGGAAAAATGTAAACGTTATTTCCTCTACCATCCATATCCCTTATGCACTATCCTTCCATCTCATGTATCTTTTTACCATCTTCCATCCATAATTTCACTACCTATAGTGTGAGGCATCCTAATCCTTTGCAACATAGCCCTTGGATCTCCCTCCTCCTATCCTCCTATCTACAATCCCTCGTCCATCAATCAATCCCCTTATCCTTCCATATTTTACCAAGCCTTATATTTTCGTTGTCATTAGATCCTATCCATTCATCTATCCTAACCATCATATCCTCCATGTAATCCCATCCTATCCAAACGATTTATCCTCCACCCATCCTTCCAATCCAACCATCACAAAGCCATCCATTCAATACAATAAATCATAATTTATGTAATCTAATCTTGCAATTTAGTGCATCATCCAAAATCAATGCATCATTTTGATCCAAATCAGTTGAAATCTTTTCATCCACTATCCAATTATAATCATAGGTACACATGCTTCCCAATCCAAGTGTTGTTCTTATCATTAACAACACAATCCTCGGGGTATGAATTGTTCTTAATGTCAACTTTGATATCCTCATAATTAATCTATGAATCAATCTATTTCATCTTGACTAGGGCCATAATCCTAATTTATTTTTGTTTGGTGTGCATGCTTTCTTGTTGCTTGTGTGTGTTATCATTGCTTTAATTTATCATGGTCCTTGCACTCTATTTCCACAAGGGCATCGTGGTCTTCCATATTATGGTTTTATAAGGTATACATTTCCATTTGACCTCTTTGATCATATACTTGGCACATTGTTATCTTGGTTTCTTATACCTTGGTGCATAACACCAAGTACAATATCAATTTTAAATTATTATTAAATAGACCATAATTTTTCTAAAAAATTGGTCACCCTCTCTTGCCTAATCTCCATACTAAGCAAAAAATAGCTCTCTCAAGTTCTCCATATCATATAGAAAGATATTAAAGAGACCTAATCACCCACACTGATACTAAAAAATAATGAAGTGCAACAAGAGTAAATGATCACAAACATGTTCAAAAAATACAGTGATCTGATTAGATCTACATAAATCCTTGGCTCTAAAATGAAACAACCCAAATTTTTGAGATGAAACAATAAACAACATAGAAAAATATAACAAATCATACCATGTTCTTCTAACAATAACAACAAGTGTGTTAATTGTGTCAAGTAGATCCCACTTCAAAATCTCCATTGAGAAAATCTATCACATCTTTAAAGCAGTTAACTCCAATGTCAAACATAACAACAACAACAACATAAATAGAGTTTAGCTTCTCAACCAAAGGAAGATCAAACTAATAATCACTCTCATAACTGGGGAATATGTCCAAAGCTACTAACCATTCTTCGTAATATACAAACTATCCTTAAGATTGACTCATACATATAAGGAGACAAAGGAAAATGAAACCATGCCATGTACTTCTCAAACTAGTCCTCAAAACTAACATCCATAATTGAAGACTTATTCACAGAAGAAGACAAATCACAAATAATATGCATTTAAAATAATAAGTGGATAATAAATATCAATTCATTCTTTGTTGAGAAAACCTTTAAGAGAGAAGGTATGAGATTATTATTCCTTAGATGCTTTGTCAAACCGACTCTCTCTATGAACAATCTCCTCATTTGGTCTACACTAAACTCACATCCAACTCTAGGTGAATGATCCTCACTTTCTATTGAATCCTCGTCAACAATCACCATTCCAACATATAATCTCTAAAATTAGATTTCTTCAACCTCACCCAAGTTTGTCTTGCATAAATTGATCATCTCGTGCTAATCAAACTCTAATGATGATACTTAGAAGCCCCTTAAGGAAAAATGACCACTATACTCAACAATAGAAGACTACCTCAAATTATTGTGAAAAATCCCTCTACAAATTAAAAGAACTCATCATGACATCACGATTTTGTATTTTCTCAATAAAATATAATCGTCTCTAGTTGATAGATCTACATTACTACCAAAATCTCCCATTAAAAATGATCCAAAGCTTTGTATGGCATAAATACATGCCTTCAAAAATATGAAGATAAAAAATAGTAGCAACATAATTAAAGCACTCAATTACTATACTAGGAGCTCCCAAAAGTCAAAGTAGAACTATCCTTTCTAAACCAAGAAGACAATATATTGATAAATGATAAATCCACCTCATAGCCAAAACTCCCACTATTGACATATCAATTTTATGCTCCCTAATAAATGCTAATATAATAATATTAAAGTATCATACGGAATAATAATAAAATAATATCCACCAAACCCTCATGGGCATCCATGTACCCTATTCCAAGACATTTGGAGATAACAACATTATATATGTGATTACAAGGTGAATATCATACTAAATCCTAACATAAAATATACAAAACAAGGATTTTGTTGTGTTAGGGGTCATGCTCACATAGAAATGTGGCATCTTGAATACAATTTATAGTCCAAAAAGAGTTAAATTGGTCAAAATTATATTTATAGTAAATATGTGCTAAAATAAGTTGAAAAAATGTAAAGTATGCATTCTCCTGGTTGAGAGGATAAATGGGATATTTTTCAAACAATTTGTAGTCCAAAAAGAGTCAAATTGGTCAAAATCATGTTTATAGTAAATATATGCTAAAACAAGTAGAAAAAATGTCAAGTATGCATTTTTTTAATGAGAGGATAAACAACATTTGATCATTTTTGTAATCTATTGATTTTGGAAGCACGAATCAAAGTTGCACAAATAATCATCCTCTTTCGGCTAAAAGCCAATCATTAAGAGGTATCCACTCCATCAAAGTCACTTGAAACTTATCCCTTTAAAACATCACAAATCTTATAATAAAAAAAACTTAATCCCAATAAACTCTTTATAAATCATTTAACTTTTCTTATAAATTAAAGTGGGACATGATTTGTAACCATCCCTTTAAAACATCACAAATTTTAGAATAAACAAAACTTAATGCAAATAAATTCTTTATAAATCATTTAACTTTTATACCTTTTATCTTGAGAACATTAACAACTTTTTTTTAAATTTATTTTTATTAAACAAAGCATTAACAACTCTTTATTGGTTTAAAGATGGTTAACATCACATCCTCTCTTTTCAACTTAGTGAAAATATACTATATTATAAAAACGAGCCACGTGTTCCTTTTGCCGTCTCCTAAATTTGAGCTAAATGTAGACCTTCGTTGTCCCCCTCGTAAGGGTTGCTGTTGAATTTCAGTCCTAGTTTTTCTTTAGACTAGAACTAAAATTGCATATCCCTTATATTCCATTCGACTGGAAAAGATTCTAAATTCGCTACGAAAATTTGCTCGGTGATATATTTATGGAAGTTAGGCACCACCTACCTACATTTCCATTTATATTCCCAAACAAGTTTGCTGGCTTCGGGCGAGCCAACGCGTTCTTTTCAAAATCGTCAAAGCTTAAAAGTCGACAAGGGAATTTATTTATATACTAATAAAACTTGAAAATCATTTGGAGATTATAATGCAAAATAATAGCTGATGGTGACTAAGGAGACACATTGAAAAACTCGTGGGCTTAGCTTGCGGTTGAAATTTAGATCTAAAGCAATGAAAACGAGTAGAGTATGAAAATCATCTTTTCCTTCACCAAACCACTTTTATCAGAAAAAAGAATTAAAAAAATCCACAGGCTTGAAACCCACGTGACTAATAAATAAATACTGGAGCCAATTTTTAAAAAATATGGTCGATTTCTAATTTAAAAAAATCAAGTATTTAATATTTTTCCGCTCCGGATGAATGATCGCCGCACCGACTCTTAGCAAACTTTTTGTTACCATTTTAATGAAAGCAGAGCAAAGGCAAATCAAAGCTTATCGGATACATTTGTTGTTGTGTTGTCTGAAAGCGCAAGCACTTTCATTTTTCTTTCGCTTTCACTTTGTCCTTCTGCATATTATTTCGGCCCCCTTTTAATGTCCCCGAGCCAATAAAACCCCTCGTAGGCCGATTTTTTTAAGAGGAATTAAAGAAACGAAAAGGCTGTCCCGCGGCTCGATCTCGGGACCTGAAATGCGCTGCATCCGGATCTGCAAGTAAGTAAACCTTTACAGCAGCTGAAAAACTTTGCGCAGATACGTAGTGAGATCTTTGAAGGAGTTATAATTTTATGAAAGCAATGCGAAACTGTTGAAATTAAAATGATGTAGACTATTTTTGTGGAACAATTTAACTGCCCCTGCTATATATGCTTGCTAGGTTTCTAGGAAATTTCAGTGCATAGTGATCCGAGGATTGTAGTATGGATTTTGTGCTTACGTCTGTTCTTTTTATTTTGTATGTTTCTATTATCTGTTCTGAATTTTCGGAAGTGAAAATACATAGATGTTCGCAATTGAAAAATGAAGTTGTAAGCAAAATTAACTTATTTTTCAGAAGAATTAAAGTTCTATGCACACTTTGATGACAAGAATTGAAGTTCAAAGTGAATTTGGTCAATTTTCACTCTCTAGGGTTCAGGCACGGCTGTTTAACAAGTGATTTTTTCTTATCTGTTGATACGTTAAAATCAAGTTTAATTGATTGTTGTGGCGAATATCGTAAGTGACTTTTTGTTTCCATTAAATATTAACTCTGCTATATCCTTGTTAGGTTTTAGGAAAGTTTCCGTGCTTACTAATCCGAGAGTTTAAATTTGAATTTTGTCTTTATTGATCACATCGTATCAATTTCTGTGCAAGTTTAGTTTATATATATTTTTTGTTTATTTGTAATGTCCGTTCAAACCTTCTAAAACGAACCCTATTTCTAACACCTTACCCAGGTTAACCCAACCAGTTTTACACCTCTATTAATTTTTGTTTCTTTTAAATTGGATTATGCACATTAAATTGATATATGTACATATACATCTATGTACATGTGTGCGACAAAATCACTCAGGGTACCTCAAATATTGGCAATACCCATACCCGAACGCATTTCCAGGTAACTTAATAAAACTAAAAGTCAAAGTCAACTTTAATATATAAATGGTATGGGGTTTGTGGGATGCTATTTCAGAAACATTCAATAAGTGATTTTGTTCTTTCTGTTGATAAGGTAAATTCAAGTTTATGTATAGTCCTTGCTACAAATTATCAATGTGATTCCATTCACATGTCTATAGTTTGAAATGTTATGGACTGGGGAATTTGAAATATTAAACAATTACTACCCATGCTATTTAGGTTTTTGGACAATTTCATTGCATATTGATTTGAGGGATCGACTATGAATATTATCCTAAATTCCTAATTGTCTTTAAAGAGGAACTTGTGCTCAGTTTTAGTTTTACTATATTTTTATGTTTGTTTTCAATGTCTATTCAAAACATCCAGAAGTGAGAATGTGATAGGTCAAACAGACATTCTTAAAGTAGTCACCAAAATTCACTTACTAGCTATTTAAATTGAAGTGAGAAGAAATGGAGCTTTCACCACAAATTCCCAAGTAAACATACCTGACATACATAGTGCATGTGCTTCTCTTGAATGAACACAGTTTCTGTCATTTATTTGAAGCTCTTACGGTTGTTATGATGACTTGTTGCTAATCTATCATCTTTTGTCATACTGGGTTATTTGCAGTCAGATTTGGTCAAATGAATGTCAGATTTGTTCTATAGTTTTATCTGAACTCTGCCGATCCATTTTGAACCCTACCTCCCCAATGGGAAGGGTTTTTTCCACCACGCTATTGGTTGTGGATAAGAAGAGTAAAGACCTCATCTAGCTTCACTTTTGCTCACCATTTTGCCTTGCTTGGAAGTTGCCCCTCCAGACAATAATGCAGCTTCCTTCTGCACGTATTTCTGATCTTATGCTGAAATATTGTATCCTTGGCCATCTCTTGAGAATCTGATGTGCACACCTCAATAGAAGGAAATATATGCTCTGTATCCCTTTTATTAAACATGAAGGTTCAGAGAGCTTCAAGTTCTGTACATTGAGATCTGAGTACATAGGCATATGTGAAGTTAGTTTAGCTTGAATGCATGCCCCTGAAGGCTGTCATGCTGCTCTATATTGAATAGATCATATTGTATCAGTTTGAGCTCATCCCTTATCCAACCTTGTTTGAGTACGATCATACCATGTCACCAACTTAGAAATGATATTCTCTTTAATGCTTATTGTGACATGCTTTGCAGTTGCTTTGAGGCGTCAAGAGTTTCTGTCACTCTTTAGTGTGTCAATATGACACTATGAGCTTGGCAGCTTTGGTTGCTTCCAAACCGGCTTCCTACATGTCTTCTTGTATGCACTGTTGAGGAATGGTTGCCCATTCTTGAGCAAATCATTCTTTCTCTCCCTTAAAAAGAAAATTGCATCTCTGTCGCACTTGGTTGCCATATACCACCTCACCCACTTCAGGTGGTGCCATATTGCACTCTCTGCCATCAATGAAATTAGTAGTCATGGCAAACTTGAATTTGAATTGCAATTTGACATGCATTTTTCTATCCTTGTGTTACCAATCCTATAGGGTTGAGGATATTTGTATATTTTGAGTCCAAGCTTCTGTAACAAGGTTTGAGGATATTGTGCGAAGTCTGGAAACCAAATTCCTTTGAGAATGTGAATCAAAAAGATTTTCAACCTTCATGGTTTTTACTTGGAGTTTGATCTTAAACAACTTGGCAGTCTCTTCATTCAATTCCTACAATTTCTAACTTCCTTTTGCATGTTATGCATACTAGTTTCTTTTCACATCCATTCTTGACACTCAATTTTTGCTGCTCTTTTGGCTAACCCTTTCCTCCATTTCTTGGGTTGAAGTTCCCAATGTAATTTTAAGCACTTGATTTCTATATGCGTATAAATATTAAATATGACAACTTCACAATCATTTTTGAGGTCTTGCCACTCAATTTTTGCTGCAATATTCTTTTGGCTAAGTCTTTCCTCCATTTCTTGGGTTGAAGTTCTCAATGGAATTTCAACAACTTGCTTTCTATATGCTCATGAACGTTACAATTTCACAATCGTTTTTGAGATTCTTTCCTTTTTGAACAACAGAAACATTCTTTTTGCCTTGCTTTTGTACAATCCCTTCTTGAATAGCATTGGAGGAACCTGTTTGTTTGCTTTTTATTTGATTCCATTTCATTTAGAGAGCCATTATACATGCCTCATCTATATGCTCTTTAACTTTAAAGTTACAATTTTGGAAAATTTATCTGGAGCCAATTGTGTGGTTGTTGGATCCAGATAAATATTTCAATATTTTTACATGTGGAAATCTAAGGATTTAGTTGTTTCCGAATGGGACAATGCAGCTGTCCAAGAGACTTCACAAGCATCCATAACGCTTTTGGAGAAATATCCATTAAACTAGCTTGCTTTTGGAGCATGGTTGTATTCTCTTGCACACTTTGCCCTTGTCTTTGTTGAAAGTATTGCTGCCTTTTCTGCTTCTCCTCTTAATACCCAACTAGGTAAACTTGTGATTTATAAGCTCTTTGAAATAATCCCATTTCTTCACCAGTGGTTATTTGCTTGATTTCAAGGCATCGACATAACCTTTTAACTTGTTGACTTGATTATTGGTTAGAGTAGTGCTATAGCCCTTTCTCCATGGTTTTAACTTTTTCCCTTGTTGGATCAAAGGAATATATACTTCTCCTATTCTTCTAGAAGGCCATGAAAAGTTTTTTGATGCCACATTGGTTCTATAAGTGCACAAACCATGTTCGATACATTTCAAATCTTTACGATACAATTACTACTAAAGTAAATATTTTTGAAAGTAGTGGCTAGCTACTTAGAGTCTTAGACCTAATTACCCACCCTTAATAAATAAATCGAAAAGATCTGGAGGCGTAATCATTAAATTACAAGATATGTAGAAGTGGGGAGAAATATTTGCATGAGCAACCTTATTGAAAATAGGCACATTAGAAAAATATGCAAACATATCATAATGAGTATGCTCTATTGTAGAGTTATCAATTGGTTCGCTTATCTTCTGAGACGACACATCTGATTTGTTGAAATCATCATTAGGCTCACCTTCAAAGTACCGGGGTTGTTTGAAGCACAAGAGGTGAATGTCATAGAGACAAACTCTATAGGTTATGCTAGAATGGAGACATTCATTTCTACATTGTTGATACACATTTGAAGAAGAACCATTCAAAGGTTGACCCATTGGAACAGCCCATGAATTGGAAGTTGCATAGGTCATGTTAGTGATTTATAGCTGTGGGAGGTATTTCCCTAAGCTTAATTGATTATAGGCAGGTTGGCCTATCTTTTGTTAAAAAAAAATATTATATTGTTCCAGGTCGGCCCTAGAAGAAAGGTCACCTAGCTTGTATATATAGGAGAAGGTGTCTCCTCATTTTATCATCCAATCAATTCACTCCAAGTTCGAATTTCTTCAGCAGCAGGTTCGCCCTTCAAGAGCAGCAGATTTGACTCAAGGAGAAGAGTTAAATATTTTGTATAGTGAAGAAATCACACCATATACAAGTGCAGATCAATTGTATTATTCAGCCTTTCCAGGGCCTGATATTTTTCTGATTTATAAGTGAATATCTTGCTGGGTTTTTCTCCCTCAAGTAGGAGGGTTATCCCAGGGAAAATACTGTATTCATTGTTCTATGTGTTGTGTTTTTTGCTTATTGCATTTCTGATCCTAAAACTAACATGGTATCAGAACGGGTTTAGAAAAGATCTGATTAGATTTGGCTAAGCAGACAACTCATTATTCAACAAGGATTAAATCAATTAAGGACTAATTAGTCACAGCTTACCTCATTTCTCAGGACTTGAAGAGTCCCTTCTTATTGGTACGCAGGCGTGGAAATTAGAGCTCCTCTTCGACATGATGGGGTCTGAAAAACGACATGTCTGAAGAAGCTCTGCCTATGTCTATAGCAGACTCCATGGTGAGTGTTTCACTCAATCAAACCCCACATGTCTAAGGACATTATATGTCTGGAGTTGTCAATCAATGACAATCGTGGGAGTTGAATATCATTCAGGAGATTTCTTCATACTGTTGGAAATTCTTCAAGGAGTTTCGAGCAGCCGTTACTCATCAGAAGTGCATGGTGGAAAGTGGAAGATCTGTGAAGTCGTCATCTTGAGGAAATTGTTAAGACTATTTCGAATAGCTAAAGATGGGCCAGAGACGGAAATCATCAGTTGGGATATTAAGGGCAATCGCAGATTAAAGGGTTGGGTTGCTAGTGTTAAGCTGTATAAAATAATTCATTGTTGCCTTGTAAGAGGTACCGACATTAGTGATATATGTGAAGCCTTAAAGAAGCGAATATCAATTGTCGGGAAAGACAAGCATCAATATATTTGTTGCATCTCTTGAATGTTGGAGTCGCATCAGATCACGAAAATTGAAAATTCATATTATTGGCTTTTAATGTAATCAAAGACTCAGTGAATTGAAACATTGCGAGACGGCCAAGTATTTGAATTCGTGGAAGCTGGAAGTTTGTGAAGAAAACGTCCCGTTCTTATGATATCGGGCTTTGATTCAAAAATTACATCAAGTGAATGGAACGCATTGGGAAATATATTGAGCGCTTGGGAATTAAAGGTGTCGTTCTATTTAGGAAGCCATCATTTAAATAAACTATCAAGTTTTAAATCATGGGGCCTGCATTTAAACGAGAGCTGCTTATTTATACTTTGCCTTTGAAGAGACCACTGTGATATTGTGACTCTAGTTGATAGGCTTGTTGAGTCATATCGAAGCTTTATCATCGTTGCTCGCCCAGACAAAAGTATAGTAGAAAGTCATGTCATGCTCAAGGAAGAATCTGTTGAGCAGCGGAGGATAGCTTTGGAGAAGTACCTCCGCCGGTTGGCTACACACCTGGTCATTAGGAAGAGTAAGGAATATATGTTGTTTCTTCACGTTGAAGAAGATCAAGTGATCATTGAAGAGTTGCAGTTGTCCGAAAAGTGTTGTAGTTCGCAGTCAAGGAAACCAGCTGTTGCTCGCAGGAGGAGATCTTTGCTATCAAAAAGTATAGATCATTGTGATTTGCATATTGCCAGTTCTTCTAAATCTGAAATTTGTTGCAATCAGAAACCAGAGGGAAAGATATGGAGATTGAAATCTGGAAAGGCATCACTGGCTGGATATTTGTAATAAAGAGATAAGTATTTTATGTTTGTACCTTTGAATAATGATCACGGATTTAAATAATCATGTAGATTAGTGAATCATGTATGCTACTAGCATTGGTCTGTATATTCCTCTTTGGGGTAGTTTGATTCTATGAACTATTATTAATCTCCTTAAAATGCAGGATGGATCGAGGAGCAAAAGGATTTTGGATTCTTGGAGATATAGATTCATCCCTCAATTACATTCCTGCCATTCAGAGGGAGTTATATTCCAGGCACAAATTGAGATCATGTCAATGGAGGGGATTTCTTTGCAATCTCTGTATTGAGGCAGGGATCAAGAGGGAGTTTTGTGTTCAACAAAATGGAGTCCTATGTCTCAAGGAACTAAAGTAACTCATTGAGAAGAAGTGAAGGTGTTAGCTAAGTGGGTTACAGTGTTGCAAGGCCAGGTGCTAAGTCCTTGGAAGACCTCTTCAGCTGTAGAGAACAAAATTGCACAAGACAGTCAATTTGGATTTGACATTGGTAGCTCCGCAAACCTATTTAGAATAGGGTGATCTAGGATGAGATCGAGGAGGACAGTCTTGGACTCTCACAAGTCAATAGTGTCGGAGGTGTGCATTGGAAACAGTTCCTCTAAGGCAAGCATTGCAGGCAATCTTGGACAAGGAGGTCAGGAGGTTGATGCAGATACTTGGAGCTCCAGAGGGAGTCACAACATCATTAAGCTTTGTTACAATGTATATTTCTCTGAGACGGGGAAATATGAGGTGAAAGCCCTTGTAGTGTATATTTCTCTGAGACGGAGAAATATGAGGTGAAAGCCCTTGTAGTGTATATTTCTTTGAGACGGAGAAATATGAGGTGAAAGCCCTTGTAGTGTATATTTTTCTGAGACGGAGAAATATGAGGTGCAAGCCCTTGTACATCTCTGAGATTGAGATGAGACGTCATGTTGAGAGACTCCATGACGAGGATATCTTGTACATATTTGAGATTGAGATGTGACGTCATGTTGAGAGACTCCATGATGAGGATATCTTGTACATCTTTGAGATTGAGATGAGATGTCATGTTGAGAGACTCCATGACGAGGATATTTTATTTTTAGTACATCTCTGAGACTGAGATGTGTTCTTTTTCACAAATGGATGTAGCCATTGTGGACGTCATGTTGAGAGACTCCATGACGAGGATATTTGAGAATACCTCCCTAGCTAAGAGGGAGTGTTAGTGATTTATAGCTGCGGGAGGTATTTCCCTAAGCTTAATTGATTATAGGCAGGTCGGCCTATCTTTTGTTAAACAAAAATATTATATTGTTCCAAGTCGGCCTTAGAAGAAAGGTCACCTAGCTTGTATATATAGGAGAAGGTGTCTCCTCATTTTATCATCCAATCAATTCACTCCAAGTTTGAATTTCTTCAGCAGCAGGTTCGCCCTTCAAGAGCAGCAGATTTGACTCAAGGAGAAGAGTTAAATATTTTGTATATTCAAGAAATCGCACCATATACAAGTGCAGATCCATTGTATTGTATTCGGCCTTTCCAGGGCCTGATATTTTTCTGATTTATAGGAGAATATCTTGCTGGGTTTTTCTCCCTCGAGTAGGAGGGTTTTCCTAGGTAAAATACTATGTTCATTGTTCTATGTGTTGTGTTTTCTGCTTACTGCATTTTTGATCCTAAAACTAATAGGTCAATGGTGTCATAATACTAGCTTATGTCTTGTTCTCCTTAGATTTATGACCGGGTCATGGTTCCTTTGATGTAGCATGCAAAACAGGATCAACAAGTTTGTACACATCGTTTGGCTTAATGCCTTGAGAAATTCCTTAATCTTTGTTTACATCACAAACAATGCACTTTGTCTCACAAAAGTGAAATCGCATGCTAGGATTTTTTGTATTTGGTTAGTGGAGAGTAAAGTTTGGTTTAAACTTGGAACATGCCTAACATTCCATACTAAAAGTTTGATGTCACTATTAAGTTTAATTTTGACATCATCTATCCCTTTAATTGTATTTGACTTGTCATCACCAAGTGAAGCAAAATCTGTGACTACTATTAGTAGTAAACCTAACATACCAATCCTTTTGACATGTGAAGTGTCTGGATGCACATGAATCAAAGAACCAACAATTGCTTTTAACATTGTCTAAAAAAGTCATCAATGCAAACTCCTCATCATGGTTTTCCTCAGTAGTATCTGCCACATCAGCTTCATTTTGTTGTGGGAAAAATTATATTGTTTTTTTCCTGCAACCATTCTCAATAGGCCCAAATTTTTGGCAATAGAAGCACTTACATTTCTCCATCATTGTGAAGTGGAAGGAGAACTATGGTTTGTACCTTGAAATTGTGCAACAAGTGCACTTTCTGAATTCCTAGAAGAAATTTCTCATTTGTTCTTGTCAGCACTCTTTTTGCAACATGTATGAATTAACTTTGTCAAAGGTCAAAGTCTGGCTTTCTGGCAATAGGTTCAAAGACTGCACAAAATTCTCATAGGAGGGTGGTACACTGTTAATGATCACAGCAACCATATCTTCCTTACCCACTAGTTTGTTGATTGTGGTGAGCTGATTCCTAAGATCTTTTATTTTTATAAGCTGTTTTGACAAAGTTCCACCCTTAGGTAGTTTGATAGAAAACAATATTTTAAATACATAGCTCAACTTTTCTTTGAAACTTGATATTTATTTATTAAACTACCCCATAGTGCATGTTCAAATGTAGCATTTGAAGCTTTGGAGATCAAATCATTTGATATTGACAACTTGAGAATCAACAGAGCTTCCCTATGGCGTATGTTACAATCATTGGGATTATTGATGGGCCTAGTTTTTGTAAATAATAAGATTTTGTCACATTCCCAATACTTAGCGATAGGTAGTATATTGTGACTCCATGTGTTATAATTTTATCCATTAGTTTTTGTGACCTAGGCAACACAAAATTTTGAATATTGGTCATTTTACTTAGTAAACCCCCCAAAAAACCCTTTTCTAAAACTTCTAAAATATGTCGACCCTCTCCTTGAAAAGTAAAATTTGTTCAAAATATTTGAAAACCCCCGTTTTAATTTGATCCATAAAATTTTAATTTTAATTCCTAGAAAATAAATTAACCCCCAAAAAAAATTGAATTGAAAAATTTTCACATCCTTTCGAAAAATATTTGAAGAACCCCAGACTTGAAAGAAGAGAAATATTTTGCAAGGAACTTTAAAAGGAAATAATTGTAAACCTCCATGATTGAAAAAGCCCTATTTGTGATTAGATTTTTTAATCCGTGACTTCAAATGGCCATGATGTTGGAAATTGTGATTGTCGTCGTGTTTTCTAGCCTCAAATTTTCCATCTATGACTATTTATTTGTCACTATTACTTGTAGTTTTCTTTTGCTTGCGCCTATGACTGATTTTTGGACATGAATTTACATCCCTCTCTATGTGTTTGTGATTGTATAACTGCAAGTTGCAAACTTTTAGAGTGTCTTTGTGATTCCTCCCATGATTAAAAAAAGGAAAAATGACCTGGACTTTGTACGTCATATGATTTTCAGATTGGGCCATGACTAGAAACTTCCATTCCCTAGAATTGTGATTTTCACCCACACGACTGTAATTTCTGCTTGAGACAATCACATCTAGGGTTTTCCAACCATGTCCTTACTCCCACTCCTATAGATTGTGACCAATAAATACTTGTGACATTTCCCTTAGTGACTGCTAACAATGCAACGAAATTGATGCAAGTGCGACCTCCAACATGGGATTTGTTTCAGGAACCCATGTAAGGATTTGTGCCCATGATTTAGAGATCGATTGAATGTTGATTGCAACCCTTGAAATTTTTCATGTGACTTCTGGTGCCCTTGATCTTCTCTTCCTGAACTCTTTCTTCAAAACCAAACTCGACTCTAATACCAATGATAGTATGACTATGAGCAAAAGAATGAGATGAGAGAAGAGGTGTTTATATCTCAAGGAGATTACATTATTGAAGAATGTCTAATAATAAATGACAGTTACACAGGCTATAATTATGGCAATTACAAAAGAGCAGTTAAAAAAGATGCTAATAGACAAGTGCACTAGGAGTTATTATTAAATTATTATACATTATTCTAATTTACTATTAATACCCTACCTAACACTTACAAGAACATGTACACAACCCAAAGTATATATACAAAAGTGCTCAAATGACTAACCTCCATATTTGCAACAAAGTAAATTTAAATCAATCCAGTAGAAATCACATAACAAAATTCCACACATGTATCATATAGATTTACGTGGTGAAAATCCTCTTGGGGTAGAATAACAGGGCAGGAAAAAAAATGCAGCTTTGTTTCTTTTACAAAACAAGATCCACAAGTTTGTACAGAGACTTGACCCTCTTTGGAGTATGGATGACACTACTCCTCTACTTTGCTCAGCTCAAAACTGTTTTTATTCTTCTTCGCTGCTGCTGTGTACTGGCAAAGAACCCCTAGCATATGCATGACATTGTATTTAACAAGCAATGATGACTGTTAACATTCTGTTCAAACTTCGAACTTCAGACTGTATTAAAAAATCTTGTGATGTGTGCACAGCTTTAGCCTCCACCTTGGCCAATAACCTATATGGATGGGTATCTTTGCGGTCAGGTCCAACAAGAGGATGCATGTTTGGAGTTCCTGGATCCCTGATGACTCAAAGTCTCGTCTGACATCATAAAATTCCTGCATTTGTGATTTTGCTGCATCACCATGGTTTTAATTATAAATTTGGAGCTCTAGTGGCTGTTTTGGCTTCTTGTCAGTTTTCCAGCTTTGTTGGAATGGGTGTCAGGTTTGTACATAATATAAAGTCAAGTAAAGTTAATTATGTTAACCGAGGTTGATGGAATGATAATTTGTACTAAATCCACAAATGATAATGCCATTTAATATGTTATCTATATGCAGATGATACTAATATAATCTGCATTACAATAACGAACTAAAGTATATGATTTTAACTACGAATAGTTGGTGAACTATCGCAAATGTTGGGGCTATACATGAACCTCCAAACTATAAGGAGGACCCAGCATTCAAATCGGATGGAATCATCGCAGTGTTGGAATAGTACCTCTCACTTGGGTGAACGTCTTGGACATTGCTTACATCAACCATATCCATGACATTCTTTTGCTTAATTATGTATTATTGTGATACTTATGGTCTTTGTCTGTACTTGTTATAATGTTACACTATGGTTTGGGAAAATCCATCCTAATATTTATTGTGTTTTTAAGTTTATGATAATCAGCTATACTTCCCAGTCAGTACGTCTATTTGGAGACTTATGAGGGTGGAGCAGAGGCTGATAAAGGGCAGCGGGATTCTATAGTTTGTGGAAAATATGGTAGACTCTAGAGGATATATGGTGCTTGAAAATATAGATGATGAGGAAGACAATGTTGGAGAAAAGGGCATAAGATGTATCAACATAATACACTGGCAATAACTCTAGATGATGGATAAAGATTGTGGAATGAATAATCCCAGAGAACATTGGAACAGTTGTATAACTGTTTGGACTGCAAGATGATTAGAATTATCGAATGCAGACATTCCTAATTATGTTGCAAGTGATTGGTTCAAAGGATTTTTTTATTTTAATTACTTTATGAACTTGGAATATTTTAGAAAAGATGTTAGAAAGGAAGTTAACTAGTTATGATATAGTATTAGTCTTCTCAATAATTTTACAATCTAAAGACTAAAATAACCAAAGCATAGGATTGAGACTATTTAGTTAAATGTTCTCACGAAGAAAATGGATGTGAAGGTTTTTTGGGCACTTCAAAGGAGACAAGCTTCAAAGGGATTTGTTCAAGTAGAAGAAGATGACAAAGGTGGTACCCATCACCACATTTGAAGAAGTGGCAAATGGAGCTCCAGCCTAGAGATAAAGAATTATATAAAGAAAATTAGATCACTGACCAGGGATGATATGAATCACCTTGACCAGAAGAACTTTGAGAAAACATGCCACAGTTATTCAAAGAAATTTGGGGCAACCAAGGAAAAAAGTGAGGGACTTATGGTGTAGCTATCATATATGCTTTTCAAGAGGAGCTAGTCCATAATTGTAGTTACATGTTGTGAAATGTTTCATGAAAAAACCTTTTATTAATTATACTATGGTTGTAGTAAGCAAACAATAAAACAAAAGTTGATGCCGCTAATGAAGATTCTTTATCATCAGCCCTAAGTCCCATCTTAGGACAAGGAAGCTACATTAGACAAGGAAAACATAATCTAGTTCCCTTATCTAAACAAGAAAGTATGCCAAAACTGGCATACCTCTTGGGGTGAGGAAGAATTGGGTCTCATGTCAAAGAAGGAAGATTGCCCAAAGTGGACTGGTTCTTGAAAACAAAAGATACCAGAATTGTGTTCCTCTCGTGTAAATAAACCAGGGTTGGGTCTCCTCTCGTGTAGTGAATCATAGCAATTCATTCATTGACTAGTACAACATAATTTCGACATAGTAACTTATAACAGTTCAACTCATGATCACTTCAGCAGTACAGTAATAGATGCTCATTAAAAGAATATAATAGAGAAATAAAAACTCAATGAAGCCTACATATGTTACTAGTTTCTTGGTCAATTTTGATCATGACTTAGTGAAAAGTAGAATATTGCACTTAATGCAGCATAATCAACAGTCAATATAAGTGGTACAGGAGTAAATGCTGTCTATGTAGCAGAGATCTTCGGTCAACACAGTGAATATAGTAGAGCTCTTTGGTCAACACTGTCAGATAACCACATTTAAGAAGAGTCAATCAAACAAAGGTCAATGTTGAAGATTTGGTGTGCTGATTCACGAATGATGTCAAATTTATAGTTTGGCCCAAACAACCTCTTTTTTTGTCTCCTACGATAGTGCTGGCCAAATGAGGGAGTAACTAATGGAATGATGTGTTCATGAGGATCAATTAATGCTATCTACACATGTTCAATTCAAAACAATAGCCCTAAATTATTTAAAATGCCAGTAATTATAACATAAATCAACACGTAATGATTACCAAGATATTCAATATTTACTAAGGAGTGAAAGCATCCTTAAATAAGAGTTACAAATGCTTTATCTGGAAAGGATAAGAACAACAACTAATAAAGCAAAAAGATAAGAACATAACTAAAATAATAAAGAATATTCCTAAAGTCTATCTTAAAGACTAATTGACCATTATATGCTAAATATTACAATATTACAATAATACTTTAATACCCTCCCTTAATGGTCAATCTACTAACTACACCAAGCTTATCTCAAAATTTTACAAATTTGTCAAGATCCAAAGACTTGGTAAGAATGTCTGTAGTTTTATCCTCAAAAGAACAATACTGCAACATCACCGATCCATCTTTTACAAGTTGTTTGATGAAATGACAATGAAGCTCCCATGTTTGTACGCTCGTGGAAGATTGGATTCTTGACAAGCTTTAGCACCCCTTGATTGTCACAAAACAAGGGTGAAGGCCGTGCTTGAGACGTTTGCATGTCTGAAAGCATACTTCGAAGCCATTCTGCCTCACATGCTGCTTTTACCGTTCCTCAATACTTTGTTTTTGTCAAGGAAAGAGCTACTACCTGCTGTTTCTTGCTAGTCCATGTGATTGCACCCATGCCAAGGCTGAAACATATCCAGAAGTGATTTCATTTCATCAATAGAACCCGCCCAATCTAAATTTGTGAACCCAACCAGCCCAAGATCTTTGCTTCTACTATACAAAATGCCAAAGTCGTGTCCCTTTCACATATCTCAACACTCTCTTTGCTGCAACCCAATGTTTTGCCTTTGGGGCTGTCAGGAATCTTGAGATGAAACTCACAACAAAGATTAAATCAGGTCTAGTGGTTGTAAGATATATAAGACTGCCCATTAGTTGCCTAAATGTCGACTCATTTATTACCTTTGAGTCTATTTTGGCTGAAAGCTCCAGCCCTTTCTCCATAGGTGTAGACAAGATTTTGCAATCTGCCATTTTGAACTTGTTGAGCAAACTCTTGGCATATTTAATAAAGCATGAAATTTAATCAAATGAAATGCGTTGGGAGGTTTCTGCATTCCCCTATTCCTATTCCAATACTCAAAATTGAAAGCAATTAACTAATTTAAAAGAAATGAGCAAAATACCTCAAAATGGAGAATATCTCACACATGCCAGACAAATGGTCAAGATCACTTGCAAGCACCTTCCCTTCCCAATTCCTATCCTAATGAATCTGATGTCACCAAATTCCCCTTGCAATTGCCCCCACAATCATAAAAAAAGATTTCACAAGAAGAGGGTTTTTTCCTCTCTCCAATTTCTTCCCAAAAATTAATAATGAGAAAGAAAACCCTTTTTCCCTATTTACACTCTTCAGTTTTCAAATTAAAACAAAATAAAATTCATTTTTCTATTTCTTAATTTGCAATTTCCTCAAATTTCCCCAAACTCAATTCACGATTTAAATCCACATAAGCCTATATTCAATTAAATTTACAAAAATCAGAATTTAAACAAGATAATTAAATCAAGCATGACCTGCATTTCCCAATCCAAGGAATTTTCGCAAATTAATTAAATAATAACTTAACTTCATTTCTATTTTAATTCTATTTTCCCCCTTTCCTGAAACATGGAAAATATTTCAATAATCAATATAAGAAATCATTTAAATTCCTAACATTTCATTTACGAAAAACATATAATTTAAATCATCAATTGAATCAGGCATTTGTTGGTCATTCATGACATATAAGGATTTTAGAATAACTCCTAATTCAGATCTAGGTCAATACTGGTCAAATACAACACATACCATACTTGATTCGAGTATGATCGGGGAATAGATAGGGAGGCCCAATGTGACATCTCCGAAATAACCACCGTTGGGGAATAACTCAAACACGTGTAGCTAGATGGAGAAATAACCCTGTACTTGTAACCACTCAACGCACATCAAGAGTACTTGCTCAATGTATATATAGCCGAAGCACAACATAATCACGCAATGGGGTACAATAGCATAAAACATAAAAGTAACATCTATTATATAAATCGTTCATTTGAACATCGATAATCAGGTTCACATTTAATAACTTAATACATAATGCACATCATTGAACTGAAAGCATACCAATATGCTAGGCATATAAACATACAAAATGCCAACAACTGACATGTTGAGCAACCTCATCTCAAACATGTGGCAGTTCATACACATCATTTAGAGCAAGAATACAATCATAAAAAAAATCACGAGGAAACAATGAAGCTGAAACACTGATCTCACATCAACAAGCTGGAATAGGGAGGGGCACTACTAAAATAGTACCATATAAGATGCACTTGTTATTCTGTAATGTTTAGTCATTTGTATTTGAGCTTTTCAATTTATTAATAAATTTATTCAGATACATAATTATTGTTTTATGAATGATGATGCACCAATTATACACTTATCATTTTAAAATATCACAAATACTTAGATTAAATCTCAAAATCAAATGTTTTCCTCTAGCAGGTGATGCTGACCTTACATGACTTGGATCTTGCAGTTAGGCATGTTTTGCTTATCTGTAATATGTTGTTATAAAGGGCTCGTAGATTCAATATGAATTTTCTAAGGTTAAGGCTTTCATAAAATTAGGATGAGCAACTAATAATAATTAGTGTCATTAAGCATTACAAGGGAGCATGATCTTGTGAATTAAGATTCTAGTTTTTTTATCTTTTCATTATGCTGACAAATGCTTACCATCAAAATTACTAATTTTTTTAACACAATTAATATTGAGTTTTAGGACCTCATTATGTTTTATCTTTAGATTTGCATTAAGTATGGTCTATTCACGTTTCATCATAGGGATCTATATTGAAGGAATGTTTTTTTGCATTTAATAGGTAAACTTTCAGGGCAGTGACTAAGAGGTTTTTCCAATTACAAGAATTCAAAGGTTTTTGTTTTCAGCAGAGTTGCATGATGTTTGATAGTAGTCGTGATTGGTTTTTCATGAAGTTGCTTCACCAGAGAAATGATAAGGTCAGGCCTCCTTCTAGCTTTTTCTAAATTTCTTCTGTAAAATATTACCACTACTGCTAGATTGTGATTTCAGGAGATAACACTGTATTGTGCATTCCATTGCTCACATAATTGTACTCAGCTGCAATACCTTGAACATTTATTTTCTTTTCATATGTTCTAGGCTTTTAGA
This sequence comes from Sequoiadendron giganteum, assembly GCA_007115665.2. Taxonomy (NCBI): domain Eukaryota; kingdom Viridiplantae; phylum Streptophyta; class Pinopsida; order Cupressales; family Cupressaceae; genus Sequoiadendron; species Sequoiadendron giganteum. The sequence goes on along the minus strand of CM021102.1, from coordinate 619,113,256 downwards.
GGTAGATTCCTGTGCCAGAATGCAGAATGCAAATATAAATTTATAACTGTTTGCACCTGTCATTGTTATTGGGTGTGTGAAATTTTGATAAGGCATTTCTTATTCTCACTTGTCTTGGAAACTTCCATCCCATGTCGATTAAATATTGTTGAGTAGTACTTTTGCTAAATGATTTTCTGATATATTTTGTGAATAAATGGTTTTACTTTTTTATGTTTATGCCAGAAAGCAGAGTTTGAATACAATATTAGTTGCTTGTACCAATCATAGCGAATTATTTCTTCAGATCATTATCAAAGGTTCGAACTTATCCCCTACCATGGCATTATTGGATTTGGAGTTGTGCCAGATACTGATTATGAAAATATTTCATAAAAACTAAAGACAGTAGGGAGAAACATGTATTTTTCCTTAATGCTTGATTTATTTTCTAGTTTGATTTCTTCTGTAAAGTTTCCCTTGGACTGGCTACATATGGGCCAATTATGTTGTCAATTTCTCTTTTATATTTTACTTGGGATTTTTTTAATTTTGTTATCCTTGTAGTAAGGGGAAGTCATTTTTTGTGAGAAAAGGTCTTAATGCATAAGAGAGTTGCTACATATGCATTAAAGATATATTCCCTAAGGGCCTTCATGCTTATATTCCTTAAGGGCAGCAATTGCATTTTCTTGGTAGTACATGAGTTCGTACAAAGGATATGCCAAGTTTATTTTGATATTTCTATGGTTTTTCAAGGAAACTCAGCTTGTGGGTGTGATACTCCTCCTATTAAAAGTACTTGTGAGTTGTGAGTTAGTCAAATACTCGCAAGTTTGTATATTATTGATTCCACTCTATACATCCCAGTGTGTATAGAGAAGAACTAATGGCTTTCTCAAAGTATTAAAGACATAAGTCCTAAGATTTGATAATTTAAAAATATTAAAGACATAAATTTTAAGATTTGATGAACACATTGTTAAATTTTTTTTTTTTGCAAAGGGATTAAAATAAACATTGGTTTGAGAAGACATATATTTGTTTTCTCCTTTAATTTAATTAAAATAAGCTAGATTAAAATGAGTTTAGAAAGTGGAGTTGAAATCAAAAGGTATTAAACTAGTAAAAAACTAAAACATTAAAAAGGTATATAGATATTATATAATATAAAAATTGTTCAAGTGAGAACTAATTGATGCTCGCTTGGAACAAAACATTAGTAATTTCTTTAATGAGCTTTGGGGATGCAAAGATCAAACGGTTGACGATATTACACATAACAAGGACTACCAAATCAATTTGACTTTCCGTAATATCTAATCAACAACCAATTTAATAATGCAATTAACTCCACACAATGCCCATTGAAGGTGATTGTTACCAGTAAACTATTGAGGCTCAAAAATTTAACCACTCATTACCTAACTAATTCCTCTCATCATTGTTTACTGGGCCAAACAGATTAGTAAGTAAGGATCACTCATTGGGTTGAAGTATTTGGTTTGACCCTTGGCAAGCTTGCTCTACAAACTCCCTAAAGTCTCCTTTTGCGCTTGTAATAATTCTAATCAGTCTTATATTCTTTTTATGATGATAAAAGCCAAAATAAGAATACAAAAATATTAAATGTTGCTCGAGTTAATGTTATACATAGGAAAACAAGTTCAAATGCACTTTGTAGTCCTATTGCCCATAAAACAAATAATCGTATTGATATTTTCATGTATAATGTTGAAGACATTTACAAAGCTATTGATTGGTGAAAGAGGATAAAGGGATATTTTGCTTTGAACTTCACCAAGTGATACAGAGAGTTAAATTGCTTTTTGTTGGCCTAAGTAAACCTCAAAGGAGTGGCAATAAGTGGTAAAACTAGTGGCAACAACAAATGGAACGATTCATAATAACTCAAGATGGATATTTTGAAAGTTCTTATAATTGATTGGAACTTCCAAAGATTGATCACTAATTGATTGGAATAATTCCATTAGACTTGTGACATTTGTGATGAATGTTTCAGAGCATCCATTATTGAAAATGTATGTCTAATGTATTTGATGCAATATCAAGGATGGACAATACATCCATCTGATAAAGCCTATCCAATGTGCAATGCACAAAATTTATGTTGAATGCAAGAAAAGGTTTTGACATTATTGGAATTATAATTTCATCCTTCCAAGATGAGAGTTTTTACAAGAATGACACCTATAATATATAAAAGAATCTCAACCAGTGGAGAGTACGAAGAGCTTATACTTTTGTGGAGCAAAGCACCAAGTTGAATGTGAGAATGAGAACAGGAAGAATGATAATATGAGTTAAAACAATTTTGAGTCCAGTAGTTATCAATCTGCTCAAGGTGAAGTCTAATCAAGAGTATCACTAAAAATTCAAGGATATATATAGAAGCAGAAGTTTAGGGTACGTATTGATTCTAGCAGAACCTAAGCTTTCTTGATTCAGCAAGAACCAGAACAATGCAATTGTTTGTATATCTTGCAAATGATTATGATGTTATTGTAGCGATAGGGCTATTAGAGTCTAGGATATGTCAAGTAAAATGTCATAGACTGAAAATAACAGCATACTAAAGGGATGCTTCTGTAGGGGTTGGTGATGTCTCTGATGTCCTGGATGTTCTGGGGATCCAAGGACTTAGAGATAATGCTCCTTTGTTTTTAGGACTGGACAGCCTGCTCCATTTGGTGCATAAAAAATAAATAGTAAGTTGTTTAGGAAAAGATTCTAAAAGTGTTATTGTAAAATCAGCATGTTTTATTTACTTTTTTTATATTTCAGCTGCTTTTATTTTGTTTAAATTATTTTGATAGCTGCCCCCTGCTGTCCCCCTTCGGTTCCCAAAATTTGATAAAATTTTCAATCCCCTAAACTGTGTCCGTATGTCCAAATGTCTCCGTGTCCTGGATATACTCACAGAAACACTGGAAAATAGCCATGCATGATTTGACCCTTTATAGGACTTTTTAAGTGTGGGTTTCTAATTGGTTACAAAAGTTAAACACATTCTCAATGAATGTTTGAAGTTGTTTGATTAGTTTTAGTTTTTAAGGGAAATAACATACATGTTATGAGCCAAAATAAATTGGAAAACTCTTGAATTTGGAGTTGAAGATTTGCCTAAAAAAATGAAATATTAATTTTAAGAATCCAGAATAAAATAACCATTAAATGGGAGTGCAAGACTGGGGACGAGCCATTCCTCATTTTGAATAAAACCAATATTCATTTAATTGCAAAATCTGATAATTTTATTCCAAATTTCCAAATAATCATTTTTTTAACAGTTGCCATATTTATCGGCAATAAAACTTTCTAATCAACCTTTGCTTCACCACAGAGCAATCTAAAAATAAATAACCGTTGCTTGATCCCAAAGCAATCTAAAAATAACTAATCTTTGCTTGATCATAAAGCAATTAATTGGTTTTCTGTTATCTTTTTTTAATAGCAAATCTCTCTATAGCTTTTGCATGGCTTTATTTGTTGTAATGCCCCATAAATAAACAAAAACGTATTTATTAACAATGTACCTAACTAAGCTAGAATAAATTCAATAATGATCCTTTATGTGCATGGAGATTATCTCTAGTAACCTTTATTCTTTCTGCATGTATATATTTTTGACTAAGAGTAAATGCTTTTGACTGGAGCTATGAATCAGGATACAAAGAATGCAAAGGATTTACATAGAAAACTGAACAATAAGGAACCACATGGAACAGACAGTGCATAGCAAAACAACAGCAAACCAAAGGCAGAGTGAAACCTCCAACCAACTGATAGGAATCAGCCAAACGGGGCAGCCACTAGGCATCTGCATGTATACTATTGTTCATATCTTTATTGTTTTCTACATATGTATCAATCTCTTGTTTGCACTTTCCATGAGATGTGTTGGGATCATTCCAATTTTGTCCCTGCCTGAATTGATTGGTCTCCTTTCTTATTCTTCTATCTCTCTTTGGGGTTTATTTATCTTCAAGATAGAACGATACTTGAAACTAGATTGGATTGCAGCTAGACTGATGTATCCTCCATCTACTTGTCCAATTATATGGCAAAGAATAATGGCAGGTCATGGTTTGCCAATTTCCATTTCCACTGTCAAAATCATGCTTCAGCAGTATAACATAAATGAATGATAGAATCTGCTCCATACATTAGTTCTGTTCCTAAAATCACATGAAATCTTTCGCATTTATACTTGTGTTTCATTTACATGTTTTGATTTAAGCTGGTTATCTTCATGCTGAGATGCCTCAGTTGTTTTACAATCATCATTACTTGATTGTTGTGATAATTGCACTTGATCTAAAATTGTGTTTGGCACGGTCATTAATTATCATCATATTGGTTGCCGTCTCTCCCTTGAAGGAAATCGGGAGCTGTTTGGGGTGGATGTGGTTGCTGCCAGTTAGAGACAAATGCAGATTTAATATTAAGTGGAGCCGCTAAAGACAAATCCCATTGAATTTTATTGATGCGCTATGTCAGAAGACAAAATTGTGGAGTTTGTGATTAAAATGGTCAGATATTATTCTCAGGGAGCCGCCTATCAAAAGCATCACCATTAATATTATTTTGGTGACAATCTTTAAAGAAAGCCGTGGAGTCAAAGTGGCGCTTCTAAAACACCTGTCGGGAGCTCCCAACTGGTCTGCTAAACAAATAAGACAAATTGATAAAGACAAATCTGCTATTCAAAGTTGATATATGTGGTGGAGAAATTCATGATAGTCTGGGCGCTTATTCATTTCAGAATAAGACAAGTTTGCAAGTAAGACGAATTGAACAAGTCAACCCGTCAGAAAGGAATATTCGGGAGGAGCTTGGAAAATACGAACTTTGGAGAAGATGCACATAGATAATATTTTGAGGAGATTTTTAATAAGAAATCGCAGCTTATTTAGAAGAGACAAATGAACTTCCAGGTCAGCAAATAAGGACAACAGGGCTCTAAGAGTCCGACACGCATATTATATTGTTCAAATCAACATCTCAAGAAAGACCTGGAAAATAGGGGGAAGTCAAAAGTCGTGATTACGCTGAAGATAAGACTGGCATTTGTCTATGCTGATTTGCGAATGAGACAAAGAACTTTTGGACGTGTTTGTAGCTATTCCTTTGAGGAGAAATCGTGGACTTTATACAAGCTTTGCAACTACTATTATCTTCAAACATCCCAGAGAATGTAACCGGACTTGAACAACAATTTACATGAGAATGGGGATTGCATATCAAATGTTTGTTAAAATGCCATAATGTTGTAGATGCACATTTTCAATTATCAGTCGTTCCTTGCATTTGAAAAGTCAAAGGAGGCATTGCATTGCGTTCTCAGTTTGACTTCAATCTTTAGAATGATCATTTAGAAGCCTTCGCATTTATGAAATTGACATTCACATCAAAACCCCCAAAAGAAACAACAATCAGCAAGTTCGGATTTTGCAAGATAAGTGTTTGACGATATTCCTTGAAGTTTAAATCAGCAAAACAGGGTGAGATTTATCAAGGGATACTTTAGGCTGAAATATATACAACGAAAATGGTCATCATGGAAAAATTGTTTAGCAATAAACAGGCATGGAAAGAAATTGAACAAACACAATACAAGGTCATACGTAATTTGCAGCATTTAGATGATTCTCTTTCAAAGTTGGGACTTTCCAAAGGATCATCTTCACGTTCTTCTAGCAAAGGTCCAACACCACAAGACAAAGAAGTGGTGGTGATTAGCATGTTTGAGGAGTATAGCATTCTTCCTCAATATGTTAAGAAGAATCTTCCTTTCAAGGACTACATGGACATACACCCGAAACTTTGCCACAAGATTGAGCATGCAAGGAAGGAATATCACACTATAGTTCATGAATTGTTCATACATGGAATGGATAGAGTATCTTCAAATATGGTTGATACAACTCTTCATGAGAATGATTTGGTGTCTTCAAGTTCAGATGAGGTATACAAAAATTTATATGATGAATTTGATAGACATTCTGATTTGACTCAAGGAGACATTAGGACAGCCTTGGGAAATGATTTGTCTACATCATCCTTGCAAGAGGTTTCTCAAGAGGCTAGTATAGATCGTATTAGTGATTTGGATAGCAATGGTGTGGATTCTTTGGGTGATCATAGGGTAGATACTCAAGGTTTGAGTATTAATGATGCATTGTGTGAGAAGGATTTATGCCACCATGAGTCTGATTTTTCAAATCAGACCTTAGAAAACCAATCAGAAAATTTATTTAATGGCAATGAATCCCAGGATCGTGATTTAGATGGACATGCAGTTGCTTTGGTAGCGGAAGTGTGTGAAGATATTGTCAAAACAACTTCTACCCTGCCAGTTAAGCCATCCTTTGAGGTACATAGCAGTAGTATGATTGATGATATTGTGAGTGAAGCTGATAGCACTCATGATGTTGCTTATCGGATAGTGAGCAATGATGATTCAACCTCATATCATAGTGCAGACTCTAAATCAAAAAACTTGTATGGGGGTGATAAGTTCCAAGGTCCTCATCATTTGGTAGGGCAACTTAAGGTGAATGACAATATGATTGCCACAGCCATAGAGCATTTTGATTTTGCTCGTCAGATGTTGGCCCTTCATGGTTGGAGTACTCCTGTGACAAATGAGCACGGAGATAGTGGTCTTTCCCTTGCAGAGTTTCATGCACTTTGAGAAGCAATTGGAATAATGAAGCAAAATTACCTACAGCTACTTGCGGACAAAGATTATCTTCTTGAGTGGGATTGCATCTATCATAAGGCATTGAAGTGAAAGGAAGAGGAGGTTAATGAGCTCACTCATGAGCTTGAGGTGACTATGGACTCGTTGAAGAGCGCCCAATTGGCCCTTCAGGTGTCACAGTCACAGATAGAGGAGCTCACCGTGGAGTTGAGTTTAGCACAGTCTTCACCATCTTTAGATATAGTTCAGGTTTCCATGGCAGCAGTTGGTGAGGAGCATGTATCCACGGATTTTGGTTGTGAGTAGGTTGAAGATGTGGTTACATCCATCATGGTTAAAGGTGCCGTTGATACAGATGGGATGAGTGCATTAGTTGAGAGTTGCAGGGAACCACATGCTGCACCCAGTTCTCCTGAGGTTAGTCCCATGATAGGTGATGCAGGGTAGATCATTGATAACTTTTGTGACATTGTAGATGATTCACTAGAGAGTTGTGTGACAACTCACGACTCTACTCCATCTTCTTCACAGGAGATATGCAGACTATCATCTAGTTGGGAGATTGATTCTAATGTTGATTTGTTTCCCTCCCCTGGAAGCAAATCAGTAATTTCATCCCATGCTGTTGATTATGATCGACAGTTTGTTGAGCCAACTCAGGAGTACAATTCGATTTATTGTTCTAGGGATTCAAAGATGGATGATTGAGATCAGCATGGAGTGATCGTGCAGTTTGTGAATAATCTATTATTTGAGTTTGATGGTGGATTGACCTATGATAATCTACTCTTCGAGTTGGAAGCCGATCACACTCCTGATACTAGTTTAGGGTTGAGCGATAATCACAGTGTTTGGGATCATTCCAATGCATCGAGATTCCAAACAAGGCTCACGAAGGACTTTTACAGTGTGAGGAGTACTTACAGTTTTGCCTTTGATCCACCTGTAGATGACTTGTATTTGATGCAAAATTCTTGTACGCATGATGATTCTTTTTGCGCGGTCAAGGGAAGCCAATCATTTTTGTGCTTAGAGTTACCATCTTCAGAAGATGAGACTAGAGGCTGCAAGTATTCAACTTAGTTGTTTGCCGGGGATTACTTGTAGCATCAGAGGATGGACTACCATCATGTTGGTGAGTACCTGACAAAGTTTGCCACTTTTGGGTGTCAATGGGAGACATGGCTTCCAGGAGGTTGTAGTGGCAGTGGGCATGATGGCTTTGTTAGTTATCACATCCATAGGAGTTTAGCAGGAGTTGTAGAGAGATATTGTGTTACAGACGCTTGATGGATGGATCCGAGGTTCATAATTTTTGGGATCCAGGAGGCGACAGGCTTGGCACTATGTATTGGACGGGTTCAATTGTGTTGCTTCACTATCGACAACATGGTGAAGTGGAGATCAGATTTGAGTGGTGGAAGTCTAAGGTTGTTTTTCATAGCAGACTTCTATTTTGGATTTGGGATCCAAATATTTTATGTTGGACACTCTCTAGTATGTTGAGGGATCCTTTGCGCGCATCAAGGTTCCGACCTGGGTTCACTGGGGAGTATTGCTGCATGTGCATGATGTTGCTTCACAGTTTGTGGTGTATGGTGTTTTTATTGTGAATGGTAAAGGATTTCATTCATTGATGAAAAAGAAGGATCATTACAATATAAAAACTACAACTTTCTGTAGTCATTTAATGAACCATAAAGGAGCCTAACTACCGACATTAAATGACACCAAAATATCTACTCTACTTAAGTACATTGACCATTAAATATAAAAAATTTAATATTCTAACACCCTCCTTTAATGGTCAATCTGTCAAAAACACCAAGTTGCCCCCTGAATTTTACAAATTTATCCGAGCTCAGAGACTTGGTGAGAATATCTGCAGTCTGATCCATTGTTGGAACATACTGCAACTGAACTGATCCGTTTTCTACAAGCTTGCGGATGTAGTGACAATGAAGCTCGACATGCTTGGTACGTTCATGGAAGACTGGATTTTTGGCGAGTTTGAGCACCCCTTGATTATCAGTGTACAAGGGAGAAGGACTTGCTTGTGACATGTGCATGTCAGAAAGCATCCTACGGAGCCAAACTGCCTCACATGCTGCCTTAATGGTTCCTCGATATTTTGCTTCAGTCGAGGAAAGAGCCACTGCTTGTTGCTTCTTGCCGGTCCATGTTACAACACCTATACCCAAACTGAATACATATCCAGAAGTAGATTTTCTGTCATCCACTGGACCTGCCCAATCTGAATCTGTATAACCAATCAGTTTGGGATCCTTGCATTTGCCATATAGTATGCCAAAATCGGAAGTGCCCTTAACATATCTCAGCACTCGATTCGCTGCAAGCCAATGATCAACTTTCGGAGCTGTCATGAAGCGAGAAATGTAACTCATTGCAAAACTGATGTTAGGTCGAGTGGCAGTGAGGTAGATGAGACTGCCCATTAGTTGCCTGAATGTCGTTTCATGAACCGGAGGTGAATCAAAGTTGGTTGATAACTTCAGCCCCTTCTCCAGAGGTGTGGAGGTAGGTTTGCAATCTTGCATTCGAAATTTGTCAAGCAGACTCCAAGCGTATTTAGATTGAGAGATAAAGATGCCACCAGCGGTCTGCCAAACCTAAATACCCAAACAATAATGGAGGAGCCCCAAATCTGTCATGTCAAAAGCCTGACACAAGTCCTGTTTGATTGCTGCAATCAAATGTGCTAAACTCCCAGTAATGATCAAGTCATCAACATAGATAACAAGAAACACAACATCATCACTAGAGTGCTTGACATATAGATTAGTGTCAGAAGGACTGCGTTGAAAACCATGATCAACCAAGTACTGATCAATCTTGATGTACCATGCACGAGGAGCCTGTTTCAGTCCATAGAGTGTTTTCACGAGCCTACAAACCTGATGTTATTTGTCGGCAACCTTGAAACCAGGAGGTTGCGTCATGTAGACTTCTTCTTGCAACTCACCATTGAGAAAGGCACTCTTAACATCCATCTGATGAACTGTCCATCCGAATTGGGCTGCAATTGTGAGAAGAAGACGAATTGTGCTCATCTTGGCAGTAGGAGCAAAAGTCTCCTCGTAATCAATGCCCTCCCGCTGTGTGAATCCCCGAGCAACTAATCTTGCCTTGTATTTATCCAAAGTGCCATCGGCATGATACTTGACCTTATAAACCTATTTGCAGCTGATAGGTTTCTTCCCAGGAGGAAGATCAGAGAGAACCCAAGTGTGATTCTTCAGAAGACTATGGTATTCAGACTCCATAGCCTTTTCCCACTCTGGAATTCCTTTAGCCTCTGAATATGTCTGTGAGGTTCATAGATGCTGTGTAGGTTGGCCATAAGAGCAAAATTGACTATGTTTGGCTGCTTGCTCTTTTTGTGAGCTGATCTACCCTCAATGAGTTCATCATTATGAAGATCTCCGATAGTCTTGAGCCACCACTTATGTCGATGAGTAGAAGTACCAACATCTGGAGGAGAAGAAACAACATCTTCTGGGATTGCTGGAACGCCATCTAGATATGAATCCTGAGGAAGATCAGGTGGTGCTATATCATGACCGGTAGACTCCTCATCTTCAAAGTCAAAATGCTCTGAAGCCCTCCCATTAGGGGAACCAAGAGGAAGACGAACATCATCAGGAACCTTCATAGGCTGATCCTCAGGGCTGGTAGTAGGAACAAATGGACTAGTAGTCTCATCAATCACAACATCACGACTGAATATGAGACGATTCGTCTCCACATCAATCAACCTGTATGCCTTGTGATTGTCGCTATAACCAGTAAACATAAGTTTCTGGCTCTTGGAGTCCAACTTGGCGCGCTTGGCGTTAGGAATCCATACATGAGCTGTAGAACCAAAGACTTTCAAATGGCCCACTTTAGGCTTACGTCCTGACCAGGCTTCTTCTGGAGTCATCTTCTTAACGGCTTGTGTAGGTGACCGATTCAGGAGGTAGACGGTAGTATAAACTGCTTTAGCTCAGTATTTCTTGGGGACATTTTTGTACCCCATCATAGAATGAGCCATTTCAGTAATGGTGCGATTCCTATGTTCAACGACACCATTCTGTTGAGGGGTGTATGGTGTGGTGAGTTGTTGTTTGATGCCGTGTTGAGCAGAAAAAGAAGAGAAGTCAGCTGAAGAAAACTCCCCCCCATTATCTGACCTTAGAGTAACAATGTGAGAACCTGATTCTTTCTCAACCAAGGCCTTATACTACTGAAATGTACTAAACACATCTGATTTATGTGTCAAAAAATACAACCACATTTTCCGACTGAAATCATCAACAAATAATAAGAAGTACCTGGACCCAGTAATAGATGGAGTGTTCATTGGTCCACATACATCAGCGTGAACCAATTGAAGTACTTTGGAGGCTTGCCAAGAATCACCATCCGAGAACGGTGTCCGATGCTGCTTTCCAGCTTGACAGGCTCCACAAACTCCATGATTTTGAGTTTGGATCTCAGGTAGACTAGCAACCAAACCCTCCCGAGACAGTTGAGAGAGATAGTGCACGTTCAAGTGCCCATAACGTTGATGCCAAAGTTTGCTGATGGAAGTACTTCGGGCTGCCATAGCGTGCTCTTGAGAATCATTGGAATTAGCAGGTCTATACAAACCATGATCCTCAAGTCCCATAGCAATCGTAGTACGAGTTGCCTTATCAACAATGTTGCAGGTGGACGAGTTGAAAATAACATCCAATTGGGAAGAATGCTTCATGATCTGGCTGACAGAAAGAAGATTATGTTCCATGCTTGGAACATAGTAGACATCAAGAAAGAGTAAATTTCTTCCTCCAGAGTGAATCTGAACATTGCCCTTACCAGCAACTGTGTACTCTTCGCCGCCTCCAAAGATCACTGAATCAGTGAATGGTTTATATTTGGTGAACCAATCTCGACGGTGAGTAAAATGCCGAGAAGCCCCTGAATCAATATACCAGGTAGAAGATTGGTCGGGATATGTAGTTCTCTTGGCCATAAAAGCATAGGATGCAGACTCTTTCTGCTCAGTGTGCTTCGCGATATTTGCCTTTTCTTGAGACCCTCCTTGCTTCTTTTGTTCAGAAGCCATCCGAATTTGACTATCAACCTTTATGTGACCATATTTATGGCAATAATTGCATTGAACGTTCTTTTTCTTCTTGCTGTCTTGAGAAGAACCAAAGCCTTTCGGCTGAGAAGATTGAGCCTTCCCTTTGTTCTTAGCAGAAGATTTAGCAAATAACGTTTGCTTTGTGGAGGTGGAACGGGTACAGCTTCTAAACTATTGTCGCCATCGATCCTGCTGCAAGAGCTTGTTGCAAAGATCTTTAAATTTGAGATCAAAATTGGTGGAGGTGATATTCAGCGTTTTGATGAAGTGCTCATACGAACGCAGAAGACTTTTTAGAGTAATGATGACCATGTCTTTTTCCTCCATTGTTCGACCAATTGCCTCCAACTGATCACTAATGTCCTTAATCTTCGTTAGATGTTCCTGTAAGGACAATTTCTCATCCATCATGATGGAAAAGAGCATGTTCTTTAGAAAGAACGCTTTGCTCTTGTCGGAGGTTTCATGAAGGGCCTTCAAATGATCCCAAATTTCAGAAGTAGTTTTGCCAGATGGTACTTGAGGTAGCTGCTCATCTGTGATTGAGAGTTTGATGAGCATGATGACTTCCCGTTTGCGTTCATCCCATTTGTCCTGGTCCTTTCCGACTGCAGTAGGACGAGGTGAGTTCATCAAAACGATATGATCAAGGCAATGATATTCGAAGATTGTAATCATGCGCTGTTTCAAGATGTTGTAATTTTTCCCGTTGAACTTTTGGCTGCTTTTGAGCATTATGTTCGTCAGAAATGCCACCACGTACACTGAGGTAGAACTGGTGAAGGCAAAACGAAAACAAAGAATGCACAAACTCAAAGTGGAAACCCTAACATGGATTTCGAGGCACGTTGAAAACAAAACCCAGAAGAACTGAAGAGTATCCAGAAAAGGATGCTGAAAACCCAAATAATTTCGTCAACACCTAGTTGCACAAATTTTGAGGCACGAACTTCGAGACACCCAAAAAAATTTAACGACAACCCAATTGATATCTCAAAAAACCCACCACGAATATATAATCGGAAAAAAATTTCGACTTCAGAAGACTGGTGAAAAACCACGTTAAAATTTTCATAGGCCCTAGGCGGTCATGAAAGCTCCAAAAATTGCAGAAAATGGAGAACTCGAGCCAACAACTAATAGGAAAAAAACAGAAAACCTAGCACGCAGGAAAAATTGTGTCAAAACCAAATAAAAAATCGCGGCCAGGTACAGGCAAAAAAAGTGACCAGAAAGAAGAAAAACGCGGGCCCAGAAATGACAAAAAAACGCGGCCTTAGAGATTCAAAAAATTTCCTACTAAAAAATGCGTCTAAAAAACACGTGTCGGCGGCCAGATTTCAGAAGAAATCTTGTAGAAAAACGTTTGCAGGGTGTCACGCGCAACAGAAAAATGACGCATAGGATGCGGCCAGAGACAAAAAAACGCGTCTTCCTATAGTTGCGCAGCCAGATTTTTTTTTTTAAAAAAAAAACCAAGTAGCCACCAAAGATTCAGGAGCTCAAAAAAAACACATAGGAAAAAGCAGAAGAATTTTGAATTACAGCCAAAAGAAGGCTCACGAAATTTCCCAGAAACCCTAGCCGCTCTGATACCATGTGAATGGTAAAGGATTTCATTCATCGATGAAAAAGAAGGATCATTACAATATAAAAACTACAACTTTCTGTAGTCATTTAATGAACTATAAAGGAGCTTAACTACTGACATTAAATGACACCAAAATATCTACTCTACTTAAGTACATTGACCATTAAATATACATAATTTAATATTTTAACATTTATCAGGGTGGCGAAGAGGGTTGGTTGATGTTTGCTTGAGGGCAAACAATCTTGGGAAGGGAGGACTGTAATGTCCCCTTTTCTAGCTCGCATTATATGATCTTGTCGTTAGCCTATTTCTCCTTGGTTCCGTAGGCTAACGAGGGCTTTTAAGGAATCTTGAGGATTTTTGGCCTAGGCAATTTTCGTTGCAGGTCAATCCTAGGCATCTGGAGGTACTTTTGGTATACTTACTATGTTTACTAAGTCATTAATGCTATTAATAGTAATTCATCAGGTGGGCCATGATCCTTAGTGACAGTGCCTTTTCAATGGAAAATTGGTTATTATCGTCAGATGATTGCAGTTCCATTGGTTTAATTCGTCTTCGCATTAATAAAGTTTAAATTATAAAGTTAAATCCAATTGTTTGACTTTATTAATGTGAGTCTAAAGTTAAGTGGGAAAATGAATAGTAAAAGGGACTCTTTATTTTAAAATACATGAGACATAAAAAAGGCAAAAAAAGGAAGTTTATGTTTTATCCCACATTGGTTAAAAGTGGGAATGAGTTCTTATGAGAAGCTTATAAAAAGTGTTGCAAGGGCTCACTTTCAACATTCTTGGTTTATGCTTGACTTATTATTCTCTTGGAGAATTCTCGGAAGCTTTGGCTTTCAGCAGGTTTGAGGACGGAAACCCTCGAGCTTGGAGGCAGTGGACGAAAACCCATTGTCTGTTGGAGATATTACTCAGGTGTCTCACTTTGTGCTTCAAATTCATATTTTGTTGTATTTTCCACTGAAGATTTTAAGGAAATATTCATATTTAATTTTTGATCTTTATTTCAGTCTGATGTTAGATGATTTTTAGTATAATCTGATGGATAAATAGAAATCAGTTTGCATGCACATTGTTTGTTACATTTTTCGTGGAAGATTTCAAACAAAAATTAGGGCAAAAATCCATAGGGGATCTTTTAGTGTCCTGGTAGCCAACTCTTGTAGACTCAAGGGCAGTACCCGTTGAGGCAACGACAAGTTCAGCCTTGGCCCATGTGGGCTCATCTTGTCCCCTCCTGGGTGGCATATCTAGAAGATGCCCTCTCGCTGCACTCCCTTCGGCGATCCTCGTAGGAAAAGTGATTCTTAAGCAAATAAGGACTAATAATATCACACATGGATCATTCTTCCTAAGTAGCATAAATGAATAACAAGCATCAATAAGATTATAAGAATATGTATATATAACATAAAATTATCATTCCTTAATATCCATAAGTAATATCAATAAAATATCATCTATAAGCTATTACTTATAAACAACATTAATAAGAATATCAATATCATCAATATTATGATATTCTAAATAACATTGTGCATCAACATTATTTAATACTTGTGGGTCCCTATCATCACATAATAATCTATACCAAATACCAATCATAAATAATATCCTATATTAAATACTACCTACAACTATGCTATCATAACATTATCCTATTCACAATAATTAATGATATTACTAGTAGTGTCTGATTTATGGTTCCCAATTGTTACCCGATGGAGGTTGCTGACTATGCTTTGACTGATCTGCTCTTGCCTTGTTCTCTCCACCCGATCCCCTTTTGCTTTGAAGAGGACTTCCTTTAAATATTCTTGATGGGCTGAAGAGTTGCACCCCTCCATTCGGTAGTCATTTTGAAGGGTTGTGTTTCCTGATCAATGCTACTATGTTTAATGAGTCACTGTCATGTCCCCGAGATCGTGACACTATAGATACAAAGTATTGAGATATTGAATCAATACCAAAGTATAAATTACAATTTAAAATATCATCATAATTATAATTATCACTGATAACATTATAATTATGATGGTCGATATCAAAATATAAATATTAATAATTTAAATATTTATTAATAAGACTATAAAAATATATCAATATAGACAATAAGAAATGCAATTAAAAATATTATTATAATTATAAGTATCACCAATAATATCATTATTATAATAGTCAGATATAAAATATAAATATTATTATAATATAGCACTATGAATATTATATATATATATATATATAAATACATTAAAATGAGAAAACATTAATATAAAGCGCAAGCATACATAATAATATTATAATTCACAATATGAAATAGAACAATTAATATTATAAGAATGAAAATAAAAATAACTATGCATTAGTTAATAAATAATTAAAATGAAAATAAAAATAACTATGCATTAGTTAATAAATAATTAAATCTATTCCGAAGAAAGAAAGCTAAATAAACCCCTAACAAACAGCCATGTCACCTTAAAAAGGTGCGATCATAGCCAAAGAGCATGAAAAGGGAGGGGAGCCACTTCCCTTGGCAATAGCTATATCCCTTGAGGCAAATCGAAAGGCAGGAAAAGTCAAAACAAGAAGGGATGGAATGGGATAGAGGATAGGAAAAGGAATTAGAAGCAACGATTAAAGAAAGGCAGCAATTACTTTATGCTAAGGAATATATATATATATATTTCTGATTAGCAATGAAATAGAAGGGATAAGGAATCTGAGATATATAGAAAATAATATATGAGCAGATTTATGAGAAAAGATATAAGTTGCAGTATCAAAAATCAGTGAATAAAGGAATAAATAGCAGATCGGTGGCTGGAGGAAGTAAGTATTTTCCAAGATTCCAATAATTAATTGATTTAGGAAACAGGTAAGTATTTCTGTATGTAAATAATCAGCTTAGAAAGTGAATTGAGAATTCAAATATAATAAATTAATATTATAAGTATATATATATATATTTTAATATTAAAAGTATATATATAGATATATATTAATATTAAAACTATATATATATATATAATAATATATAGATATTTGTTTATATATATATATACGAAACTATTATAAATTGATAATGAGAAACAATGATGGATATACATATATTTATATAAAACATATATAGGTATTATTTATG
The DNA here is from genome assembly GCA_007115665.2 of Sequoiadendron giganteum. Classification (NCBI taxonomy): domain Eukaryota; kingdom Viridiplantae; phylum Streptophyta; class Pinopsida; order Cupressales; family Cupressaceae; genus Sequoiadendron; species Sequoiadendron giganteum. The sequence continues at coordinate 619,096,669 of CM021102.1, read as the reverse complement.
ATTGTCTAATAATGATGCTTGCAACAATTATTAAGTCTTATAAATAATTAATGATCTTTTAAATAAGTATGGATAATAGATTTTTATCTGCTTGATCAACACTAACGATATCTTCTGAGTGTGAAGCCCAGATCGATTGGCAATGAAGGACTTCAATCAAGCTTTCAATCAAGTGAAAAGTATTCTCTAACTCATTTGTCATTTGGAAATTAAGGAATTAGAGCAAATAAAGGGCATCCTCAAAAGGGGACATTACAGTGGTATCGGAGCATCTTTCTTGCCATCTTGTGTGTGCTTGAGCTAGTTGCTTGCTTGCTTGAGCTACTTGTTTACATGCTTCAGTTGGTTGCCTACCTTCTTGAGCTGGTTACCTACTTGCTTGAGCTAGTTGCTTGCTTGCTTGAGTTAGTTGCTTGCATGCTTAAGTTGGTTGCCTACTGGCTTGAGCTGGTGTCCTACTTGCTTGAGCTACTTGCTTGCATGTTTGAGCTACTTGTTTGTCTACTCGAGCTACTTGCCTACTTGCTTGAGCTGGTTGCTTGTGTGCTTGAGTTGGTTGCTTGCGTTCTTGAGTTGTCTGCCTGTTTATTTGAGCTAGTTGCATACTTGTTGGAGCTACTTGTTTGCATGCTTGAGCTACTTGCTTGCATGCTTGAGCTACTTGCCTTTGTGCTTGAGTTGCTTGAGCTACTTGCTTGTGTGCTTGAGCTACTTGAGTTACCTCTTCTAGACGATGAAGGACAACTTATCTTAGAGACATAATTTATCCTAGATACCAAAGAAAGGAAATTGAGGAATAGGACCATTACCGAGTCCCTAATCCAATGGAAGGGACTCCCTAAGGAAGATGCCACTTGGGAAAGAGAAGAAACCATCAAAGCGTTTAGAGATAAACAAAGTCAAGAAAGGAAAACCCCTAAGAATTCTTGACTAGAACAAGAAACAAACTAACTATTGTATGTAATTCTTTTTGTTTTCAATATAAGCTAATAAGTCATTTCCTTGCAGGATAAGGTGTAACATTATAATAAATTATGCATGTAAAGAACTAAGGTGGATATACCCAAATAAGGGTATCCATGAGGCACAAATCAAGCCATCACTCTCGCAAGGAGCCTAAGATGGATACACCAAAATATAGGGCATCCCTAAAGCCGAGAAGAGATTAGATGTAACAAAATGTTACAATCTTTTTCCAAGATAATGAGACTGGATAGACCTAAGAATAAGGTGTCCAGAAGACCTGAAAGATATTAGATGTAACGAAATGTTACAATCTCTTTCCAAGGTTATAAGATTGGATAGACCTACGAATAAGGTGTCTAGAAGACCTAGAAGAGATTAGATGTAATGAAATGTTACAATCTTTTCCCAAGATAATGAGACTGGATAAACCTAAGAATAAGGTGTCCAAAAGATTTGGAAGAGATTAGATGTAACGAAATGTTACAATCTCTTTCCAAGGTTATAAGACTGGATAGAGCTACGAATAAGGTGTCCAGAAGACCTGAAAGAGATTAGATGTAATGAAATATTACAATCTCTTTCCAGGGTTATAAGGCTGGATAGACCTAAGAATAAGGTGTCCAGAAGACCTGAGAAGAGATTAGCTGTAACAAAATGTTACAATCTTTTCCAGGGTTATAAGGCTGGATAAACCTAAGAATAAGGTGTCCGGAAGGCTTGGGAATGAATTAGATGTAACGAAATGTTACAATCCTTTCCCAGGTTAAGATAGACATTGCAGACAAGAGAATCAAGAGATTAAGAACCTTAAGGGAAGAAGACGCCGTGTTGCTTGATGACAACCAAAAACAAGATGGGGAGATTTGTGATGTCCCATCACAAAGATAAGTATATATTTAATATATTTATATGTTAATAGATATATGCATTCAAATAGAGTAATCATTATAGAACATTCTCATTTAAATTATATATGTAAACGCTGTAACATCCCACCACGTAACCTTAGAGGAAGTTGCAAATAACCACTCAGACGCACATAATTTTTTTTTTTTAAAGAACAATTAACATACAAGATCACTACCCAATGCCAACAACCTCTAAGGTTACGAGACTGAAATTACTTTTAAACCCATACATACAACATAATTGCATCCATAACATTTATCTACTTAAGAAATTAAGTACTCATACATTCCATACATGATAATTACATCATAACAATAAGAGATACAATAAGATTTAATATATCTATAATTTAACAAAGAAGATTGCTTCTCTCATCTTCGAATGGGGAAGAACGAATAAGTATGATTACAAATTACAATCCTCCACTTCGATTACAAATGAGGGGTAATAATTACAAGAATTAACTAAAATGAATAAAAGTATGAAATGTAACTGAAAACCACGAGCTCTCCAACTGGAAATCTCGCCGTCACGAACAAAGAAGAGAACCCAACGGAGTAAGGTGCACGTTCCACCCAACCAAGTGGTACCCGAAGGCCCACCCCTCGTGCAAGGAGATAGTAACAAGGATTCCTAGACAAGTCCATCTACCTCTAGACACAAACTAACACAAAACTGAGCTAATCAAATACAATCACAACACTATCACAATGGTTACATTGCTTCCAGAGTTAACTAAACAATTGCACCACTGAAACAAACATACTGCTGACTTAGGAGAAGTGTCATCACAATGCTACATGGGATATCCTGGTAAGTCTTCTTAGGCCCCGACCCCCATCTTGGGATCTCTTGGAAGCCTCTAACGACTCACGGCCCCTCATGCAAACCAATGCGGAATCAGTTATCTCTCGTAGAGACAAGATAACAATCTTGCCATTCCAGGCCTTCTCGTTCCATCCCAAGTCTTTACAAGCCCTCGAGTCCATGAGCGAGGCACAATTACTCTTATTAAGTGTTAAATACTACCTATTTTTCTAATAAGTTTATTTACATTATCACTGGATTAACTAACTCACAATGAGTTATCCTGACACCACTTTGTGTGCCAGCCCTCATTGAAAGCCACTCCTCTAAGGCAACACATGGAACAACTCCACAACCCAAGGGTAAACTAGTGCACACTTACGGATATTAAATCCCTATCCAAAACATAAAGGCAACACATCCCCGTTCGTGGTAATCGAGTGATTAATTGAATGCAACTATACGCACTACCCAAGGAAACTCAAAGCGCTGACAATAAAAATACGACAACCCCAAAGATTTAAATACTTCATCTAGAAGACTTACTAACGCTTCTAAACAATTTCCCCCAAGACGAAAACATAAGAAATTACATTTAAGAGGGCAATTTAAACAGGAATTAAATCTATCTTTCAGATTTCCTAAATCCACTTCCCTCAATAAAATACAGTAAATTATTGCCCCAATAAACTAATTTAATAATGTCTCTTTCACACAAAGAAGGAAATTTAAACTATACATTTCAATTCCTTAATTACTTTTAAATAAAATAAAAAAAACTTTTATTTCTTCTATTCAAAACATCACTTTTAAATCAAATATTTCATCTATTAAAACATATTATTTTAAAATCCTCTAATTGTGCGTTTAATGTATGCACCTATTTAAAATATCAACTAAATATATATTTAAATATATATACATAATCATATAATTATATATATGCACCAATATATATATATTCAACATTATATATTAAAATTTCCAAAACAATAATATATAATCAAATATATAAATATATATATATACACAAATATACATATATATATATATATACATATAAATATACGATTATATACTTATATATATATTTTAATAATATAAAATATTATTAAAAAATAAAAATTGTTTTGTAAAAAACCAAGGCAAAGTCAAGGGCATGCATAGGGTTTTTGGGGGGGCGCCCAGCTGTTTGGTGTTGGGGCGACTGTATTTACACACAGCCAAACCCCATTCATATGGGGTGGTTGTGTTTAAACACAGTCGAACCCCATGTAAGTGGGCACGGCTGTGTTTAAACACAACCAAACCCCCAAACAGTGGGCACGACTGTGTTGAGGGGGGGCGGTGGGCGTTGCCTCCTCCACAGCGCCTCCCATGGGGGCGGCTGTGGGGAGAGCCCCAACCTCCCCAAAATTTTTTTAATAAAAACTTTCGGCTGTCTCCCCTGCGGATTTCTAAATCCATCCAATGGAATTTTGAAGAGGTTTTCCATTTCACAAAAATAAATACATATATATATATATACTTTTCAATATATATATATACACATTTATTAAAATCATTGAGTCAATAGAGCAAATAATTTCTAGAAATGGCCATTTACAGTAAAATACCCAATTTTTTTTTGAGAAAAACATTTGAACACAAAGGTTTCCAGATTTAATTTCCCAAATGAATTTAGAGAGAGTTAAATTTCTCCCAAACAGAGATTTTTCTAGAATCTTCTACATAGATTTAATATAGCTTTTTTTTTCAATTTAATCAAAATTTATTTTGCAAATAGCATATTAAATCTATGAATCTTTCCAAAAATAAAATTAATTTAAATAACAAGAACCTGGTTCCAATTGCTTGAGAGGATGTGAAATGGTGTAAAGATTCCTCCACAGATTCAAGCTCCTTCCAAACAACAAACAAAGCTTCTCCACAATCAAATTCCAAAAACCAAAAACCAAAATATCTTCTTCCTCCCTTTTCTTTCTCCTTTTTTTTTTCTTCCTTAGACTTTCATGGTTATAGCCTTTAAACTCCATTAAAATATCTCTTTCAACCACCATCATAAATATTTTGAAACAAAAACATAAATATCTTTCAAAATTCTTTTGCTTCAAATCCTCCAAAAAAATTCAAAATAAAACATTTTACTAATTTCAAATAAAATACCCAGCATTTCTAAAATAATTTAATTCAATTAATCTAATTAATATAATAAAATAAATATAATCCAAAGATTAAATTATTTTACTAATTAAATTAAATTAATTAATTAATTAATTATCATCTTCTAACATAATAAACCGGATTAATTTAATAATCAACTTAAATATTTAATTCCATTAATTTACCTTTTTCAACTTGCAATTTAAATAATATCAAGGCAAAATTGAACAACATTAAAGCAAACAAACCCAACTTAAAACCAACGACACACTATGACTAGGGTTATGATTTGACACGGAAAACCTAGGTACTATCTCCTAATCAATATATCGTTGGGCAATGGACCTGTGAAACCAGGTAGAGTCGATGTCTTGTACCTGTAAACTTGCAAACAAAGCATATATCGACATGCATATATATATCATAATAAAACACACTGTGAAGAGGGAATTGCGGAATTGCAGGGTGCTCGAAAACGAGTGGTGCAATTCCGTTCCCTTCACCAATACAATATTACAAAACTGACGAATCTAACATAATTAATCTAATCAAAAGCATAAAACAACATTAATTCAAATATTCTCTATGTTAATCTAAAGCATGTCATAATGATAACATCATAATAAAATACCATCACATCAAAATGTAACATCACATCGTTTTACAGTTAGCAATCAAATAGTAATCGAGTATCATAGTCAAAGCACTAATAGAAACAAAGCATAACGAAGTAGAACACTGTCTGATCAAAAGAGCAAAATGGAGGGGTGCTACAAACGTGACTAACTTGTGTGTTGTTAGTGACAAATTAGAAGAAGAGATCCTAGAAGAAACTAAGATGTTTTTGCTTGGGACAAGCAAATTTGGGAGGGGAGGACTGTCATGTCCCTGAGATCATGACACTACAGATACAAAGTATTGAGATATTGAATCAATACCAAAGTATAAATTACAATTTAAAATATCATCATAATTATAATTATCACTGATAACATTATAATTATGATGGTCGATATCAAAATATAAATATTAATAATTTAAATATTTATTAATAAGACTATAAAAATATATCAATATAGACAATAAGAAATGCAATTTAAAATATTAATATAATTATAATTATCACTGATAATATTATAATTATAATAGTCAGATATAAAATATAAATATTATTATAATATAGCACTATGAATATTAAATATATATATATAACTAAATACATCAAAATTAGAAAACATTAATATAAAGCGCAAGCATAAATAATAATAATATAATAGTGAAAATAAAAATAACTATGCATTAGTTTATAAATAAATAAATCTATTATGAAGAAAGAAAGCTAAAACCCCTAACAAACAGCCACACCACCTTAAAAAGGTGCGATCATAGCCAAAGAGCATGAAAAGGGAGGGGAGCCATGTCCCTTGGCAATAGCTATATCCCTTGAGGCAAATCGAACCATATAAAAGGCAGGAAAAGTCAAAACAAGAAGGGATGGAATGGGATAGAGAATAGGAAAAGGAATTGGAAGCAACGATTAAAGAAAGGCAACGATTACTTTATGTTGAGGAAGATATATATATATATTTCTGATCAGCAATGAAATAGAAATGATAAGAAATCTTAGATATATATAAAATAATATATGAGAAAATTTATAAGAAAAGATATAAGTTGCAGCATCAAAAATCAGTGAATAAAGGAATAAATAGCAGATTGGTGGCTGGAGGAAGTAAGTATTTTTTGAGATTCCAATAATTAATTGATTTAAGAAACAGGTAAGTATTTCTGTATGTAAATAATCAGTTTAGTAAATGAATTGAGAATTCAATTATAATAAATTAATATTATAAGTATATATATATATATTTTAATATTAAAATATATATTTTAATGTATATATGAAATTATTATAAATTGATAATGAGAAACAATGATGGATATACATATATTTATATAAAACATATATAGATATTATTTACGATTGTCCAATAATGATGCTTGCAGCAATTATTAAGTCTTATAAATAAGTAATGATCTTTTAAATAAGTATGGATAATAGATTCTTATCCGCTTGATCAACACTAACGATATCTTCTAAGTGTGAAGACCAGATCGATTGGCAATGAAGGATTTGAATCAAGGTTTCAATCAAGTGAAAAGTATTCTCTAACTCATTTGTCATTTGGAAATTAAGGAATTAGAGCAAATAAAGGGCATTTTCAAAAGGGGACATTATAGTCACTGCCAAAAATAATCGCTTGGACCATGAGCGCTGCCTTTAGTCTTAATTGTTTGATTTGGTAAATATGTTTGGGATTTGGTTTTTATTTATTTAATTTGAGGCATGAATAATATTATTTAATTTGTGAATATCTTATGGTTAGAATAATTTAGCAATATTAATTAATTCTGATTTGTATTATAATAATGGTTTTTAAAATATGATGTTATCTATCAATATTTGGATTTCAATTTATTTATACTTATATTTTTGATTTCTATTATTATTATTATAATATTTGAATTGATTTATATTTTATTTTTTATGATATGATACTTGATAATTTAATTATAATATTATCTTGTGATTATTATAATGAAATTACTAATATTTATAATTTTAAGATGTATTTTGTTTATCTTGTTTTCTATGTTTTATATCTCAATACTACAATTTTGGGGGACATGACAGTCCACCTTGCCCAAGATTGCTTGCCCTCAAGCTATCATAATCTAAGATGTGTAATTTTAAGGTGTTTCTCTTTGTGGTGATGATATTAGCTTTGGTAGGAGTTGGAAGTTCTAACCCAAGTGATGGTCATTCTGGTTATGAGGACAATGTATTGACTAATATTCTTAAGTTGTACTATTTGTCCATAACTCTCAAAACCCACGAGTTGGAGTTTTTCAATTTGTATAAAAACCATATGAATCAAAAATTAAAGCAAACAACCAAGTAGCTCAACCAAACAAATAAGTAGCTCAAACAAGCAAGCGAGTAGCTCAAGCACATAGGCAATTATCTCAAGTAGGCAAACAAGTAGCTCACGCAAGCAAGCAAC
>CM021102.1:619024409-619088659 GCA_007115665.2 Sequoiadendron giganteum | reverse complement strand
TGGGATTGGTTTTTATTTATTTTGTTTGAAAAAGCAATAATATTATTTAATTTGTGAATATCTTATGGTTATAATAATTTAGCAATATTAATTAATTCTGATTTGTATTATAATAATGATTTTTATAAATATGATGTTATCTATCAATATTTGGATTTCAATTTATTTATACTTATATTTTTGATGTTTATTATGATTATAATATTTGAATTGTTTTATATTTTAATATTTATGATATTATATTTGATAATTCAATTATAATATTATCTTGTAATAATTATAATTAAAATACAAAAAAAAATGGAGCAAAGCGGTTCGAGCGCGGGCGGAGCAGAGAATGCGAAAAAAGTTAGGGTGGCAAAGGAAAATGCGAAAGGGTCAGGCCAGAAAGGCGCGTCTTGGGGCAGTTGGGCGGATGAGGCTATTAGGGAGCATGAAGCCTCGCGTCAGGAAAAGGGCCACAGACCTCAATGGGTGTATACTAATGGTGAATGGATCGATTGCTGCCACCCACATTACCAGAAGCAACCTTCTGTCCAACAAAAGATTAACAGCAATGGCCGCACTCGGCATGATACGCCATCCATATCAAGCAAAAATGACTGGGGCAAGAAAAAAGTATGGAGAGATATGTGGCCTATGCCCCATCCCGCAAGAAATAATCCCAAACACAAGGACAAGGTGAATCATAGTAAGCCCAGCTGGTTGGTAGAACAAGAGAAGATGAACCAAAAACGGGTTCAAGCCCAAAACCCTAGTAGACTGGTGGAAACGGATATTCCTACGATAGACGTATCCCAGGAAATAAATTGCGATGCTAAGATTTTAGGGGACTTGGCAATCATCTGTTGCTTCATTGGGGGCAACCCTAGCAAGGCAGCAATCAAAGAATGGATAACAGAAAAATGGCAAATAAAAGTTTTACTCCGTTTCCTCCCAAAAAATTGTTTCGTGGTGGTATTTGCCGATGAGGAAACTAAGAAGGAAATCACTGATGGCGGAGTGTGGCACAAAGACAATCTCCCATTATACATGCAACCCTGGACCCATAACTTCAATCCAACTATGTTCCATTCCTATGACAATCCGATATGGATCCGCCTATACAATCTCCCATTCGAGTATTGGAATGGTGAATGCCTAGAAAAAATCGGAAGAACACTAGGGACACTAATTGACATCGACATGAATATCATTGATGGAGATTTATACAAATTTGCTAGGCTAAAACTTGCGGCTATAAACACATTACCCCGGTCAATCAAATTGTAGGTTGACGGAGAAATCTGGAACCGGGTAATTGAGGTAGAAGAAGAAAAATGGTATTGCCTTAGATGCGGCTCAAGATTGCATAATGAAATAATGTGCAAAGAAATACCAGGGAAGGCTCAGCATAAGAAAGATGCAAAGGCAAGAAAAGAAGGGTCGGATAATATGCAAATCGTTCCCTTTGCCCCAAGCCTAGTAACGTTTGACCTAAAGGATGCAAAGGAAGAAGAAGTTGCATAGTTGAGCGCAAAACAAAGCGAGGAAAAGGACCCCGAGCCAAAAGGTCCCTTAGAGGAAATGGCTCAACCTATCCTCAGGGTGGAAGCAAGTTTGGAGGAACCAACACTTATCCAGCATTCAGACTCAGAACAAGAACTCGAGGACGAGCTAGATATCATTGATGAGAGAAGCATATCACAATCCGCAGCCACTCACCTTGGTATGGGTAAAATTGGTAAACAAGGAAGAATAAGAGGAAGGAAATCATTCAAAACACTAAGGGAAGAAGAAGCAGTAGCAAGAAGCTATCCTAGCATCAGGGAATTTTTAAGTACCAAGAGAGGTATGGCCTCTCTTGGGAAGCAATGAAGCTCATCACCTGGAATGTTAGGGGCCTAAAGGCCCTTGACAAGCGACGCTTGGTTAGGCGTCACCTACAATCATGTACAAGTGAGATCATTATCCTACAAGAGACCGAGATGTCACAAAATGAGGCAGAAGTATTCCTCAATTACATTAAGTCTTGGAATGGAGTTTTTCAAGAATTAGAAGGTGCCTCGGGGGGCATTGGACTGATATGGAAGGAGACAGCAATATCGTTGAAAGTCCTCCGTTCTCAAATGAATTGGTTAGCGGCAAAATTCTACAGTATGGAGCTTAACCTAACATTCCTGCTCATTAATATTTATGGTCCTATTGGAACAAATGAGAAAGCAGCACTCTGGCAGGAGGTCTTGGAATTCACAAAACTCCATTCAGAATCAAGCATCATCATTGGTGGCGATTTCAATGCCATCCTAGAAATATCAAAGAAAAGTGGTGTGATAAGGAAAGAGTTCCAAACTATGATTGATTTTAGATCATTTGTGGCAAGCTCAAGGTTAGAAGATTGTTTGACCATGAATGGAGTTTTTACTTGGACGAACAGACACAAGGATTTTACGGCTATCTCAGAAAGGCTAGATAGGTTCTTGATATCCCCTGAGTGGTGCAACACTTGTCCCATCATCAAAGCATGCATTTTACCAGTGTCCTTATCCGATCACTTCCTTGTAGAACACTGCATAAGTAAAAACCCTGAACTGAGGAAACCGACTTTCAGGTTTATGAACATGTGGTGGCGAGATGATGGGCTCTCAAGCCTATTAGAGAAGTGGTGGACGGAGTATAGAAATGGGGGGCTCAATCAGCTTCAAATTCGCGAAAAACCTGCAATATTTAAAGGAGAAACTTAAGGAGTGGAACAAGACATATTTTCTAAACATATTTTTCAGAAAAAGCAAGGGTTGAGATTGAACTATAGGCACTAAATGAGAAAGTGATAGCATAAGGAATGAGGAATGAGGAATTCGTGCGAGAAAAAGAACTAAAATCAGAACTAGCGGAACTACTCAAAAAAGAAGAAATCTATTGGATGGATAAATCAAGAGAAGTATGGCTGAAGGACGGGGACTCAAACTCAAAATTTTTCCACGCCTCAGTTTTGGCCCGAAGGGCAGCAAACAAAGTGGAATCAATTCAGTCCCAGGACGACACCTTGAAGTCTGGCAGTTCAGAAGTTGGCCTGGAATCGGTCAAGTTTTTCAAAACTCCACTAGGCGACCAATCTAAGGATGATAGGGAAGGGAGTATATTAGAGACAATAGAAAGAAGGGTGAGCGACGAGGACAACGTAATACTCGAAGAACCGGTCTCATTGGAGGAAGTTAGGACAACCCTTTTTGAAATGCACCCCGATAAGGCCCCGAGACTGGATGGATTTCCAACCAGATTCTTCCAAAAATGCTGGGGATTTCTTGGGAAAGACCTATGGTCAGTAGTAGAAGAATTTAGAAAGACAAAAAGATTCATCAAAGATCTTAACAATTCGGTAATCGCACATATCCCCAAGAAAGCAGCATGCAAGTCATTTGGTGACTATAGGCCAATCTCTCTCTGCAAAATAGTTTATAAGGTGATTGCCAAAGTTAGGCTCAAGAAGCTACTCAGCAGAATTATATCCCCTAAACAGACTGGTTTTGTGCCAGGTACAGAGATCTCAGAAAGCATCCTGCTTATTAGCGAAGTGATACACTCACTAAAAACAAGTCATAGTGTTGGAATGGTAATTAAATTAGATGTTAATAAGGCCTACGACAAAGCTTCGTGGGACTTCTTGTTAAAAGTCATGAACCGCATGGGCTTCAGTAATCATTGGTGCTCATTAATCAAACAGTGCATCTCCACAGTAAGATTCTCAGTTTTAGTCAACGGTTTGCTCCATGGCTTCTTCGTAGCAACCAATGGTCTACGCCAAGGGGACCCCATCTCACCTTCATTATTTGTCATCATGGCCGAGGCTTTGAGCAGTGCAATCAAAAGAAGAAGACAGTTGGCTGAGTGGTGTGGAATTGTTGCAGCCCTAAACGTGGAACCGATCACTCACTCACAATTTGACGATGACACAACCTTGTTCGGGGAAGCAAATATCAGGGAGGTAAACTGCATTAAAGCGACACTAACAAAATATGAAGCTTAGTCGAGACAGCAAATGAGCAAAGTTAAATCAAGAATATACTTTTTTAACAGCAAGGCTAAGGTTCAGAATGCGATTTCAACCACATTGGGATATCAGATTGACAAGTTACCTGCTAAATTTTTAGGGGCCCAAGTTTTTGAGGGCGCATGCAGGTCAAAGCACTTGGAGGAGGTGGTGAGGAGATGCAAAAGCAAAGCACAGTCTTGGAAAAACAAATGACTAACTCTGGCCGGAAGGATCACTATGGCCAAATCAATCATCTCTGCAATCCCAATTTACACACTTGCCTGCTACGAAGCCCCAAAGAAGATAGAAGGAGATATAGAGAAGGTCCTTAAGAGATTCTTGTGGGAAGGATTGAAAGAAGATAAGAAAATACCCCTTATCGATTGGGAAACTGCTTTGAAGCCAAGAATAGAGGGAGGTGCGGGACTAAGAAAAATTGGGAGGCAAAACTTGGCGTTGGGCGCCAAGTTGATTTGGAAAATGTATCGACAACCAGAAAAACTTTGGTGCCGCATAGTTCAGAATAAATACCTAGACAACGAGTCCCCGACCAGGATACTCACAATTGAAAATATTCAAGGAGGCTCACCCATTTGGAAATTCGTCAGGCGCTGCCGCCCCTTGATTACAAGCCACATCACATGGAAAATTGGTTATGGTCAAAGGGCAAGGTTCTGGGCAGACTCATGGAACGGATTCGGGAGCCTTGCAGATCAATTCGAATTAGATCAGAAGTTGGTCCGGCTAGAAGGCGATTTTGGTTCATAATTAGCAATGTATGTTAATTGGGAAGAAACGGGCGATGGAGGGAGAGCGAAATGGTGAAACCTATCGAGTGCACAACTAGAACAAACTAAATTGAAGGCAATCATAGATGAACTAAACAAGCGGGTGGTTTGTGTTTCCAAAGAAGAAGACACCATTGTTTGGTGTGGAGGAAAATTGGGAGAATACACAGCTAAACTTGGATACCAGATTCAGATAGAAATTGGTGCAAGAGTAGACTGGATGGCGAAACTATGTTGGGATCAAGCGGTGCTCCCCAAAGCTGGCGTGTTCCTCTAGGTAGTTTTCCATTAAAGATGCCTAACGATGGAAAGATCAAAAAGACTAGGAATCTCGGGCCCCACCCGTTGTGTATTATGCGAACACGAAGTGGAAGAAGTGGATCATTTGTACCTTTCTTATCCCATGGCGGCAATTTGCTAGGATTGGCTCTAGAAAACATTCCAAATGCAAGGCCCCAGACAAGAGAAACTGACTGACTTCCTTAACGCTTGGCAATTTGGAAACAGATATGGATATTGGCAGAGTCTGTGGATTTTAGTGCCCTCGATGATTGTTTGGCACTTATGGAAAGAACGTAATCGTAGAATCTTCAAAGGGGAATCTCTTGACGATAATAAGCTACTAGACCGAATAAAAGAGGCAATAATTGAGGTGGCAAATAACAGGACAAAGCTGAGAAAGAATTCGCATTTTACAAAATGGGATGAAGGGATTCAAAAAGAATGGTCTAAGCTAAGAAGACCGAGAGCGGGGCCACCCAAGGGAGACAAAGTGGATAGAAGGTTGGTACACTGGAAAGGGCCATCGGTGCTTCCCTGGAAGCTGAACTTTGATGGGGCGGCAAAGGGAAATCCTGGTGCCGTTGGGGCTAGATGCCTCATCAGAAACCAAGTGGGTCAATGTGCTTGGGCAGCCTCTAAACCATTAGGAGTATGCACTAACAACGTAGCCGAGTTGGAGGCGCTAATAATGGGCTTACAACTTTGCATCAACAAAGAGATCAAATTAGTTGAAAATGAAGGTGACTCGTTGGTATGCATCCAAGCTGTAATCAACGATCACTCACCAAGTTGGCTGATTGACGGTTGGGTTGCCCAGATAAAGGTCCTTCTTGCTAAATTGGATAACTACAGGATCGAACACGCTTATAGAGAAGCCAACAAAGTTGTGGACTGTCTGGCAAATGCAAGAGTGTGGCAAGTAGAAGGACTAAAAGTTGATTCGAATCCTGAGCATTGGGCAGGACTCAAAGATCTGGTTGAATATGATTCGGGGAAGTACCAACCAAATTCCCAAGAGGGATGCGGTGATCGTCTCTTTCTTACCTGTGTGTAACCCACACTATACTTTAGGCTATCCAAAGTACAAATACTGGCTAGCGATGTCTGCAAGGAAATGACCAATGCCCTGCCCCAGACGGCCTGTGTCAGGATTCTGTAGCGAAAATCCCAATCTCGTATCATACTTTTCGGTTTGGGCTGGGTTAAAAAGGGAAAGAAACTCGACTAAAGAACACAAAAAAATGGCGCATATGTTTGGCATAAGCTGCCAGGACTGCCAAGAAAGGATAGAACCTCAATGCCACCATTTATTCCGGGTTTATCAAGCCAATGTGTGGAGAGCAATCCATGGAATCGTGACCCGGGGTGGCCGCATTTGGAGACATTGCTACGACGGGCAAATCTTTGAAGTTGTGTTGAAACCACTGGTAGACCTTACTGGTTCGCGAGAGAAAGTCGTGGTCATGTGCAACAACTACATTTCCCTGCCTTACCGTGCCGTAGTAGCAAATGCAGCCATGGAATTGAGGGTGGATGGATGGGTAAGCCCATTGGGAGCGTACTTCGACCACTCCCAACTTGAGACAAAGGAGGCTGATGCGGGGGAAGAGTTGGAGGAGGTTGTGATAGAGCATCGCCAAAATCGAAAGGAAAATTTCATGAGCGAAGCCTGGGAGGTGTTTCGTGTTGGTGTGATGAACAGTGACTTGTTCCCATTTCATTGTTTCATGGATTCCGAAGACAACTGGCTTGAGGCTGAAAGCTTTCAAAGGCTGGAGGATTATGGTGCCTTCCTGGCAACAGTCTACGGGTACTTTGATGGGTAACTGCTCATGGGCAGCAATGTCGGGCTCCCTAGCATCTTGGGCGGGCTGTTTAAAAATAGATTCTATGTACATGGGAGCTATCCCCTTGATAGCACTTACCAATAAAAAAATAAAAATAATAATTAAATTACTAATATTTATAATTTTAATATGTATTTTGTTTATCTTGTTTTTGATGTTTTATATCTCAATACTACAATTTCGGGGGACATGATAGTTTGTGCATTCAATCATAATGTGACAATACTGCAACAATGTTATCTTCACTCACCTTCAATTGGTTCTCCAAATTGTTTGAACTATCGGCCTTATGAACAACTCCTGCTTCACATGAAGAAGCATGAAATTGGTCTTGAAGCATTTGAGTCACACAACTATCTCCTTCAACGTTATCATTCATACATCCTGCTTGATTTGGAACTAGGGCTGTGCTAGTCCCACATGTAGAATAATCATCAATACCCTCATTAGGTGTCATAACACAAGAGGGCTCAGTTTGTTCTTTGAACTCATCATCCAACACAGCTGATTCACTGGATGAAGTCATGTTTCCTTCCTGTAGAGAAAGTGGAACCTATATACCAAATGAGATTAGTTCTTTTCCAGTCAATTGTTCCTTGAACTTCTCAATTTTTTGCTCAAACAATCGTCTTGTGAAATCATATGTTGCAGTTGAGACATGTTGCTTTTTCTCCAAATGACCAACAAATCTGATTAAAATTGTTTGCAAATATCATCACCTTCATCTAGAATCAGGGACAAAATAGTTAGCATACTTGTTTTAACATTGTTTGAATGACATTTCCTGATTCTGGTTATGAAGCAATGGAACATCTGAGGAATCAAATCATCACAACTGAGATCAGCCATAAAGAAATATAACCTAACCTTTGCCATAATTTCCAAGATTTTAACTCTTTGACCAAGGGTAGGGCTTTTACAATCATGAAACCCATAAAAACTCTCCACCATCAGCTGAAGTATTTCTCTCATAATGTCATCATCATAGGGTGTGTTAGGAGCCGCAATTCTTGCAACTTCACTAATGCAAGTCTTACCTCTTCATCGTGATGTCTCATAAGCACTGGCTTAACCAAACAGTGCACCAATGGAGTTGTAGCTTTTCGCATTTCCTGGGAAGGTAATTGACCAAACTTGCATAGACAACTTTCTGCTTCCTCTAATATGCTGAGAAGAACTATTTTTGACTGAGGTAAGTGTTTAAGCTTCTTACCTATAAATTTCAGCTTCTCTTGAAAGACTTTCGTAGCCTCTTTTTCTTTCCTCCATGTATCCCATTTCCACACAAAATCAACCTGATCCTGCTTCATTCAAGCAAAGGGCTAATTGGATCACTGACAGTAGCCATGATGCCCCATTGAATTAGTGATTTGAATTTTTTGTTGTGTAACTTTGGTTATTAAACCCTCAGGCTGGTAGGATGCACAATTCTGATACCGCTGTAAAATACCCTTCTTGGATGGATGGAGTTTTTACAATTTCCTCAATTTGATAGATGTTCCATTTTATCAAATTTTGTCATTTCATTACAAGTATTGAAAGGTATTTAAAGAGTATATAGTAATAGAGTTAATATTCAGATGTTATGACTGTCATAAAAGATACAATAGCAGAAGTACAGTCGTTGCCTTACACACAAACTTAGAGCAATAATACAAGATCTGAGAATACAGATGCTTAGGATTGAAGTACAACATAGTACTTTTAGACATTTCACTGTAAATCAGATGGCATATATTTGATTATTGTATTCAACGGAAGTTTACAAACTGTGCATCTACAAAACCTTCAGAATGTTTGATAATGAACTCACAGTTGGAAGTGAAAATAGTGGCTTGTGGTTGCCTACAAACTGCTCAGAACTCCCTTACAACAACACGTCTTCCTTCAGAATTTATTGGTGCGACCTTTCCCAAGCATGAACCCTCTATACACTCCAGGGTAGCTATTGAGTGAAGCTCCATGCATGAATAAGAGCTGAGTGCTATCCTAGAAGGCCACACACAGGTCTGATTGATTGAAACATCTCCAAATAAATGGCTTAGGACTGGTATGAAGTGCACATGAGCTGCACATATGACTCGCCTCCCTCAAATGATGAACATGTCCTCCTTAGAAACTCAGAACTCTCCAAAATAACCATGACTTTGCTTGAAATGGTGTTAAGGCTCAATGCTTAGGTTCAGGAAAGACACACGTCCTCCTGAGAGCCACATCCTACGACAATCGTTGTTGATACACTTTGGAATCAGAGAAATACATCATCGACCCAATCAAATCTCCTTATGCATTTCCACGGTTAACATATTTAGTCTAGTTCAGAATATCTCCCACGTCCAAGTTGAAGGACTTCTACACTCAGCGCCAGGAATAGAGATATCACACTATTCTCTTGAAGTCAACATTCAACAATGAAATAATAATAAACCACCTCTGAAAATGGCGGCTGGGAACACCATTGACAATACCCACCAAACTGCATCAAACCCTCAAACTGAAAGTATTGCAGATACTAGATGTCTCCAATTGATACAACTGTAGAAATTTGTCTTTAGAGAAGACACACAAATTTTTGCAAATCGATCAACCCAATCGTTCTATCACAAACGCAAATCCTGAATGAATCCGCCACTTGCCAGCCAGGGAGGAATCTTTCACTATTGAAATTGGAACCCATAGGAATTCCCACCTAGGGTTTCGGACTCCGAAGAGCTCCACCAAAATACCAAGCCAATAAAATAGTAATCCAGCATAATGAAAGAATGAGCTCTCAAGTCCTTTAATAATGCCTTTTTGCCTTTTAGGGTTTTCCCGCCAAAATCACTTAACACATTATTATAAAGTGACTTTGTTAATATATCCTTTAATTATTGCCCAATGTCACTTTATAACCTCATGAATATAATTATTTAATATCACCTTAATAATTGCACTTTTTGCCAGGCAACATTAAATAATTAAAATAATTAATTACATTAATATTGTTTTGGCAAGCTGGAAAATGGGGACATTAGAGACAAAAATCAAAAAGGTCTAGAGATGAAAAAGCAGAAGAGAAACTGAAACACCAAAAATCTTTAAAATAGGAAAAATTTAGGAACGAGGAAGCAACATAAGAGGTTGATGAAGGAGAAATAAAGAGAAGTGATAATCTATTGTTTTATTAGTAAAAATGTAGAACATTAGTTTATGCTTCAGTTGTAGTGCTTTTGGAAAAATTGTCTCAAATTTTTGCGTCAATGTTTTGTATCACGCTCCATGATTTATCATCATGATGAGAAACAAATGATCCTAATGATGGATCACAAAGTGTTATCTGAAACATTGATGCAAAAATCTAACATTTTTTCCTAAAAAAACTTGAAGTTAAATTCATTTGTTTCTAATAATTTTATGTTTCTTGGCCAAAAGAGGTGGTTAACAATCTCTCCACTATTTTGTATTATATCTAGTTTTGAGGTAGTTGTTCTCACATAACTGGCTCTTTATGTGATATCTAGAGTAATAGAATCATAATGTAGGTATCATTTGACCAACAATGTTCAAGAAATTTCTTTTAAGATTCCGTGGTTATTTTTTTCAATCAAGAACAACATATAATTTCAACAAAGAAGAAGACACATGTTATTAAGGTTTCTCTGCTACATAGCAATGAAAATGCATTCTTATTTATGCTTTTCTTTAATATTGATTACAATTTCCTTTGGCTCCATTGCTAAATTTGACTCAAACATTTGCAGATAGTTCTAGTAAAATGCTTCCAAAAATAAGGTATGAGTGTAATGTCCCCTAATTGGGATATTCCTAGATTTTTCCCTAAAAGCACAATTATAATCCAAAATAAGAAATTTAATGCTTTAAGGTTGTAAATTTACCAATTGAAGTGCCCTTTATAAGATATAAATCTTGGTTTAGGTCTTGCACACAATAGTAGTCACTAGAAAGGGATATTAGATCATAAGCCATAATAACATATATTTATCACTAATCTTTAGTAAACATCATGATATCCATGTACATTATTCACATCAAAGCAAATTAAGGCAATAGCCATTCCAATGTGGATTCCCATAAAAATCTTATTAGGAATTCAATGAATGTTTGCAAATCGCAGTCTCAAGGTTGGTTGCCCTTGTATTGGGAGAGCATGGAACTTGGGCCGCCCTTCCATCCCTCAGTCCACCTTGGATGTGCTCCATCCTCCTTGATCAAGCCTAGAAGCATTCATTCACCTCCCAGCCCATGAGCACTGCATCTCGGTGTGGCCTGCTTGATAAGAGCATGAAGACTACCTCCCTTCCACCAAGCCCAGGGGCACACATTTGCCTCTCGGTCTATGAGCACTCCATCTCGAGGTTGGCGTACTTGATGGTGGGTCTGTTGGGCCTTCACCTCTCGTGAACTCAAAAGGCTGACCAACCTTCCTATTTTGCAATCACTTCTCTAAATTCAAAATAGATTATTATAAGAATCTATTATCCATATTTATAATAAAGGAAGTATCATAGTTATTTATAAGGATTAATAATTGCTGCAAGCATCATTATTGCATAATCATATATATATATATATTTAAATTAAATTAAAGACTTACAATAATCCTCTTGCTAGTAAATAATGTTTATTTCCAATAAGGTTCCAATCCTTATTTTCCTTTTTTCCAATCTGCTGCTTTTTTCAGATTTCTAATTGATCCAATGATCTAACGATTACAATTGATGCCCCTCACAAATGATCCGACCTCCTTTATATATCTTTCATGGAGGGGGGTGAATGGTCACATCTTTTCCTAAATATCCTTACCTTGGTAAGGGATACATCCCTTCATAACCAAGTGCTGCTCACTTAGTTTCCTTTTATTATTAATTATCTGTTTTCAGTCACAATCCTCTTTTATTAATTCCCATCGATGCCACCTTAATATTTTTGTAGTAAGCAATTAATTATTTTTGGACAGGCTGCGATTCATATTCCTTGGTCAGCGATTCATAGTGGGAGCATGATAGTTCATCCTTCCCGAGATTGCTCATCCTCAAGCAATTTCAAATTTGGGTGATCAAATATTTCTGGTCCTTCCCAAGTGGCATCTTCCATAGGTAGATACTTCCATTTTACCAGATATTCAGGAATAGTCTTGTGTCTTAGCTTCTTTTCTCGCATATCAAGAATGGCGTCAGGTTCTAGAATCAACTTACCTTCATCATCGAGCGGGGGCAATTCTGGACATGGAGTAATATGCTCTCCTAGTACCTTTTTCAGGCGAAACACTTGGAAGACATTATAGATTCTGCTATTTGCTAGTAGTTCTAATTCGTAGGCAACCTCTCCTATCCATCTTAAAAATCTCATATGGCCCATAGAACCTTGGTTTGAGCTTCTCGGCCCCAGTTGCTTCGATTGACGATTGCTTATAGGGTTGAATCTTAAGAAGACTAAGTCCCCTACTTCGAATGTTCTTTCAATTCTCTTTCAATCAACATATATTTTTTGTTGATTTTGTGCTTGGTGCAAATTATCTTTGAGTGTCTCCATAATGTCTACATTTTGTTGCACTAAGTCCTTAGCTCCTGGTACTCGACTTCCGATGAGGATTAAATTACCAAATGAAGTTGTCTTGTACCCATACAAGGCTTTGAAGGGACTCATTCCTATTGACATATGATGGGAAGTGTTATAATAATATTCCTTGAGGTGTAATCATTTGATCCATGCATTTTTCTGACTAGTAACATACTTTCGTAGATATCCTTCCAACCATTTGTTGACAATCTTTGTCTGCCCATCTGTTTGTGGATGGTAAGTTGTACTTGGGGTGAGCTCTATCCTTGCTAGTCAAGCTAAGGAATCTGCTGTTCTTGTTGCTAACGATGTTTCTAGGTAAACCATGTAGTTTATAAATCTCTTTGAAGAAAACATCGACTACCTGAGGAGCTGTATAGTTTGCTGATATGGCAATGAAATGTGCATACTTAGTCAAACGGTCTACCACCACGTATATACAACTTTACCTTGCACCTTTGGAAGCCTTGTTATAAAATCCATGGAAATACTTTACCATTTTTGGTTTGGTATGGGTAGTGGTTGTAGGAGGCCTATGTGAAAGGAGGTCTATTCGGCTTTGTTTCTTTGGCACATCATACATTCTTGAACATGTTTTAAGACATCTTTCTTTAGATCTTTCCAAGAATACTTCTCCCTTACTTGCTTATAGGTTTAATAATATCCTTGGTGTCCTGCCAAGGGGTTGTCATGGTATTCTTGAATAATTTTTTCCTTCATTTTTGAGCCTGGTACTAGAGATATCCTATCTTTGTAGAGGATGAGTTCCACCACCACTTTATATTCTTCATTTTGTAGATTTGCTTCGAGGATGTCATTTGCCCATGGATCTTTGATATATTCAGTAATAATCACATTTTTCCAATCAACAAAAATGTTTGTTATGGAACATAAGTAGGGTTTGCGAGAAAGGGCATCAACTACAATGTTGCTTTTTGCTTTCATATATTCTATGTTGAAGTCATAAGCTTGCAACTTGCTGACCCATTTTTGTTGTCGGTTGTTGTCGGTTGTTCAAATCTTTTTGATTTAGAAAAAACCTTAGGCTTTTGTGATCAATTTTAACAATGAATCTTCCACAAGCCAAATATTGTCTAAATTTTGCTAGGGCATGCATGATGGCCAACATTTCCTTATAATAAATGGAGTAATGTTTTTCGGTTTCTGTAAGCTTGCGACTTTTGAATGCAATTGGGTGTTTGTTTTGCATGAATATTACCTCAATGCCTTCACGAGAAGCATCACATTCTAATTTGAAAGGTTGATCGGCCTTCTTGTTTTGCAATCACTTTTCTAAATTCAAAATAGATTATTATAAGAATCTATTATCCATATTTATAATAAAGGAAGAATCATAATTATTTATAAGGACTAATAATTGCTGCAAGCATCATTATTGCTTAATCGTATATATATATATATAAAGACTTAGAATAATCCTCTTGCTAGTAAATAATATTTATTTCCAATAATGTTCCAATCCTTATTTTCTGCCAATAGTGGCATGGTACCATTGTTGAGTAGTTGTGTTATTATTCTTGCCATCAAGGTTCAAACTCCACTGGGGTGGAATTGTTGAGAATTTATATTGGGGATGAGGTCCCCCATTTGTGACCTCATTGGCTCATAGCTCTAGGTCAAAAGCATTTAACCCTCTTTAAAAAAAAAATCCTTATTTTCCTTTTTTCCAATCTGCTGTTTTTTTCAGATTTCTAATTGATTCAATGGTCCAATGATCCAATGATTCCAACTGATGCCCCTCACAAATGATCCAAACTCCTTTATATATATCTTTCATGGAGGGGGGTGAATAGTCCCATCTTTTCCTAAATATCCTTACCTTGGTAAGGGATACATCCCTTCATAACCAAGTGCTGCTCCCTTAGTTTCCTTTAATTTGTAATGTAAACTAAACTTTGATAATGTTTGGTTGTTTAAAATTATATTTTCACCTGCAGTTCCTATAGCAGTCTGCATAGTTTTGGCAGTCTACACGGTTCCTATTTTAGGTTCTGCATAGTGAGGTGAGTGTGAATGAAATGCAACTAAAAAACATTCATTTTAAACAACACTAGTTTAAAATACCATGAGGATGAATACACATACACTCATTTTGTAGTCACCAAAAGGAGGGTACATCAATTGAGGTCATTTTTATATTTAATTTATTCATTTGATATAATATATGATAAAAGATAAAAGACGTAATATTTTTCCTTTAATTCATCAAGCTCATAAAGAAAAATAAATATTATATTTCAATTCAAATAATGTATTCATGTTGATTGTAATTTTCTAAATGTTTCTAATATTACATTTTAATATATTCAAATATTACAAATTCTCTATACCACAATGTTTAATATAGATTAATTTATTGAAATAGCCCATATTTTTTTATTCTGTTATAAATATATCACCACTATGAATTGCTGACCAAGGAGATGACACCATAAATCGCTGACCATCAATTCATAAACCATAGTAAAATCATTATTACTATCAATACATGATGTTCTCAAGATGTAGGCATTTTAATTTCATTTCTCGTTTGTAGAATCTTCTCTGTTTTTCTCCTCACTGCCCTCACTTTCTCAATTGAGTAATTCTTGACAAGTATGCATTATACAGTTTGATAGGCTACCAAGTCTTGTAATTTACATTCACCATGCTTTATTGGGAACAATAACTAATGAAGATGTATTTTAGATGCATTTTGGTTATTCTTTTAGATTGTTGCCACTTGCAGGAAAGGTGAGAACAACAATGATGGACTCCAAGGTGTGTATGATTTTAGTAATTTTCTGTTGCTTTTATGAGTAATTAGGCAAATTGTATTTAGTTTCATTTAGGTCACTGTATCTCTGCACCTAATCAACCATGGGTGACAATATTAGTGCTTATCATCAGATATGTATTTGCTTTGGTGGGGTTGTTGTAATACAGTTCAAAAACCGTTCATCAGGGTCAAGTAAATTTCATCATGTTTTCCTCAAAATTATTATCAAGCTTCTTTTCAGTCCAAATTGAAACTACATAAGTTTTAGGCCTTTGAGTGTATCTGAGGTTAGGTTATTTCTGCATTCTTGTGTGGATGCACTGTTTATTCTACCATATGTTTTTTTCCACAATGTTAAGTGTGCAGCTAATATCTAGTGTTAGAAACACCTTATTATTAGTTGGAACATATGCTAAATTGCTGTATTATTTCAGAAAGAATCTTGTGAATTTTCAGTAAAATGTTTAATAGGAAAAAATATTTTCAGTTGCATTTGTTCATGAACAAGGTTTATGGTTGGCTTTTAAGTTTTAAATATTCTTATCTTTTGGGCCTTGTTTCTGCTAACAACAAACCTAATCAGCTATACAAACCTTCTCAAAGTAGTTGCTCTTTTTTCAGTTATCCTTTGTAAATAAAGCATGAATATTAAAACTTATAGATGCTGCAGCATGTATTTGCATACAATATACTAGATTAGAATGACTGCTATTGTTCTCAAGATGATGTCTTTGTATGATGATAAACATTATTCTTGTGTTTTCTGGTTATTTTGTTGAAGGGAAACAGTAGGTGGTTATGTCTTATGTCAGGCTGGTATGTATCTACTCTGGAAGAAACAAGCTTGGGGCTCATTGTGTTTCTCTTCAGCCAAAGACTATTCTTTATATTCTGTAGCCTTACACCTTGCTGAATCCATTAAATTTCCCCAAAATTAAACTTTACCTCTGTTCCTGATGTAGGATGACGATGTGTCTGGGAATGTATTACAACAGTCATATTGGTTAGAAGCATAGTTGTAAGGAGACCAGTACTGGTACTGGTTTGTCTTTTTTTGATAAATAGGAGATGGGGTTACTTGGAGACACCATTTTTTTAATACAATTTAATAATTTATAAATTTGCTACATTAAAACTGACAATATCATGACATTGAACTTTCAAATCAAGAACACTGATAACGTTTAACATTAAATTTAAAGTTTAAACACACAAATGTCAAAGAGTTCATACTACAAATTAAAATTCAGAAATGTCGATTCATTTTTTTTCTTTACATATAGAAACATGTCAAAATGTAGGGTTTTTTTTTGTTTTTTTTAAATGAAAAATTAAGGAAATGTTGGGGAGACGTCTCCTGCAAGCAAGGACGTCTCCGACAAGTTTCCGGTACAGGGATAAGAGGTCAATTACTAAAAAAAAAAACTCTACACTTAACTTGTAAAGGAAGATTTTATTTTTTTATGGACATTAGCAAAAGGAATATTAAAAACTCAAAGACTTATGTCCACAATTTGCTTTGTAGGTTTCCAAAAGTGGGTCTCATCAAATATCCAATCAGCAACATTGACTTCAAAATTTGTCTCGTAGGATGACTGTTGTCTCTACTCTTGGTCAAATATTTGTTTCAAAGAAGCTTTTACTTGTAGAAAAGATTACAAGGTGATGGATGATGTTAGAAAATGAATTACACAGGTTATACCAGCTCTCTATCATCTATGACTTTTCTCATTAAAGTGACTACCAAAGTGTGGTTGTAAATATATTTGCAAATGTTGTGCCAATGCTACACAATTGGCTGGACCAATTCCATTTGTAGATGTCCTCCAACATTAAATGCAATGGGCTGAGCAAGGCGTCCTGAAAATATTTATTTGTGTCTCCATTCATAGTGTGCTTGCAATAACATATTTTGTTTCGTTGTGTAATAACCTGGACCAATTTTAGAACCAAGTGTTTTGCAATTTTCACAATGTTTGATGAAACAACATTTCGTGAAACAGTTTGTATGTAGTAACTGGTGATGAGTTTTTCTGACTGTAATTGTTTAGAATAATATGTCTAATGGTTTGAACTTTGAAACATATTTGCATTCATAAATCATTTCAACAGCTCATAATAAGTACAAGACATTACATCAAATACTTTCCATTCATTAGAAAGTCTGAAAATAACAAGGAAGTCTTTACAATTTTCTGTTCATTGTTACACAGACATGATAACTTGTTTGCTGACCTTTCAAACAGCAGTTTAGACATTCAATATCGGAATTCCATCAGCTTCTAAGATCCCCATGATTCCTTCCCAAACAACTACAATCCATATGCCTACCTTTTGGAATTGCTAGCGGCGAACTTGGAAGACATTCAAACGCACGTCCACACTCTTAAGTGCCATGATTTGCTGCTAAAATGATTGGCAAACAGCAGGGAAGGCTCTAATGCCAGCAATATGTCAACTCCCAGCCAGCAATATGAGTCGCCCAACAATATGTGACTTAGGTGCCTACCAATCTGAAGTATTTTCTTCAACAAATCCACCTAAAATGGTGTCCCATATTCAACACTTGGAAACTCTTAAAATGGTGCATGGAAAACAATTCTTGTAAATATTTAAGATAGTTTGTCTTGCCTGTAAGGCTTCACAAATTATGCAATCGCTATCCACCTGCAGGAAACCTATGTGATTCCACCTGCAATCTGCAAGGGTAGATGTTTCACTACCAAAACTGATACCTTGAGAGTTTTCGTCCTAGGGTTTGCTCAAGCTTAAAGCTAAAATCTCCACAAATTGGAAAATAAATATTTCTCTTTTAAAACATTGAAGTGACTTTATTACTTTAATTAAAATAAAGTCACCAGGAGATTACTTAATTGGACAACTTTATTTCATTAATTAATTTATTCCTTGATATAGCTCGAAATTAGCCTACGGGAATTAAATAGGCTAAATGGGTCATTTCCGGCTACTCCATGGAAGGGTACATTATAGTCCTCCCTTCACGAGATTGCTTGTCCTCAAGCAATCGATGATTCGGATGCTGCAAAATCTGTTCACCTTTCCAGCTAGCATCTTCCAAAGGCAAGTCCTTCCATCTGATAAGATACTCCTTGAGCACTTTGTTCCTCAATCTCCTCTCCTTGACATCTAGGATAACATCAGGAACCAAAACCAATTTTCCCTCCTCATCCAATGGTGGAAGCTCTAGTGATGAGTGATATGCTGCTCAAGTGCCTTTTTGAGGCAAGAAATGTGATACACATTATGAATTCTGATATTTTAAGCCAATTCCAATTCATAAGCTACTTCACCAACTCTTCGTGCAATCCTGTAAGAGCCATAGAAGCAAGGCTTGAGCTTCTCAACACCACTCTTCTTCAAAGAAGACTATCTGTAAGGCTGTAGGTGCAAGAAGACTAAACACCTCAAAACTTCTCTAAACTCTGTGTGTATCCACATAGATCTTCTACTGATTCTGTGCCCTTTGAAGGTCATCCTTAAATGACTTAAGGGTATCCCGACCCACCTGAATCTAATCCTTTGCCTTGGGAGCTTAGTTGTCCCCAAATGCCAAGTCTATGAAAGACATAGCATCATACCTATACAATGCTCAGAAAGGAGTCATCCCAATCGACATATGGTAGGTGGTATTGTATAGCAATGCTCACTCAAATGTAACCACTTGATCCAAGCCTTTTGCTACCTTGTAGCATAATTGGGCAAGTATCCTTCCACCCATTTGTTAACAATCTCCATCTCACCATCAATCTAAGGGTTCTAATTGGTGCTTGGGGTCAACTCCTTTCCAGCCAACCTGAATAGCTCTTGCCAAAAGACATTGAGAAATCTGCTATCCCGATCATTGACAATGTTTTTCGGTAATCCATGGAGTCTGAATACCTCTCTAAAGAACAGTTCTGCGACTTGCGGTGCCTTGTTTTCAGATGATATGGCAAAGAAATTCATATTAAGACTGCTTGTATTGCATTTTCTTCACCCAACTTTGCAATTTTTTTCCGAAAAGGCCACAGCAATAATTGCTAATTTTCAGCTTCCCTAAATTGTTGATCGACTTCAGGAAAATTGTTCTAATTAAAGAAGATGTGTTATTTACCTATCCATATGATATTAAGGGGCGATGAAGATGCTGAAATGTGCCTCACATCCCTTTAGTTATTATACTGGTTCAGATGCATAACTTATGTAATTGATTGTATTGGGTTATGATTTGTCCTATTTTAGGATTAGCCACGTACCCTCAATGATTTAACTAATAAGAGGTCTTTGTAGAGGAGGTGGATATCATTGTAATGGGATGTGAGAGTATCGTATTCGATTTTGTTCTCATGTTGGAAATATAGTGTGGAGTGGCTTCTCACATATAAGTATTGTATGGTGTTTTCCTACCTTGAGGGTTTATATTTATGAACATATTGGATATTATGGCATTTTGGCCCTCAAACATCTTGTGTTGTGTGTGATCTTTCATTTGTTCTACATATTTATATTATTTTCTTGGTTATTTCTGTTGTTATATTTGTGGATCATATATTCTACATATGTCTATTATTAGCTTGTTTATTTCTGTTGTTATATGTGTGGATCCTAGCAAGTGGTATTAGAGCATTGATTTTTACAAAGTGAGAAGATTTTTGTTGACTTTTTTATAAAGAAGAGCAACCTATCTTGCAGGAGGTTGTTTTCCTCACATAGGTGTCTGATTAAGTAGATCTTTGAGTTTTTGGAACTAGGATTTGGAGAACTTTTAAAAAAGTGGTCATCAAGGATTATGAGCATTATTGAGGCAGATATGGCCACGTGAAGTTGATCCTGTAACTACGAACCAATTTTTTTCTATGCAGAATTAGATTTAAAAAATAGTTGATTTCAGAGGCTTCATTCTCTTCACATGATAGACCGATTGATCCAATCTTTGTGTTGTTGGATAGAGATTTTCAAGTTCTAAAATGTGGACCTTTGAAATCTAAATTTGAGTATTATTCAAGGCATGGTGGTAGCAAAAATTTCATATAATGCAATCTGAGTAATCAAATTGAATGTTAGTTTGGTAATTGAGATGTTGGATGTATCTTCCTACAAATTTTATTTTTCATGTTTATGGTAGGTACGGTGACCAATTGGAAATAAGAGTTTTTGAAGTTCTAGTTTTCATAAGAAGCTTAAGTTTGATGGGACTAGAGAGTTGTGGCCTCAATATAAAATTTCCAATACAAATGTAAAATTTGTGATAAAATACTTTGGTTTGAACTTGGTGGTGAAGTGCAGGAGCAGTATGAGTTTGCGAATACAATTAATTTCTCTTGGGAAGAAATTAAACATGTTTTCTCAGATAGATGGGAGATGTAAGAAGCAACAAATAAAGATGAGCATGATGCAGAAGAAAAAGGATAAAATAATGACTCTCAATCCAACCTTATCAGTTCCTTTGCACAAAACAACTGTCAATCCAACCATATTAGTTTCTTACATGAAAGCTCAACTCCTTTCAAGAGAGACTGGAAACTAAGTAGAGGGAGTGAGATTGGAAAAAATGTGAATGCAATGGGCTAGTAAAAAACATGCCAAAATGTTCATATTGGGGGTTTAACGTCTTAGTGACATTTTAGGCTAGATAATTATTTTTATTGTTGTATAAAATATTAAAAAAAAATCATTCTTTTTGTGGTTGCAAAATTTAAAGTCTCGATCCAAGATTCATTGATTACATAAGTTGAGGCTCTAGCCTAGATGTATGGGCCTTGGATTTGGCCCTTCAAGTTGGCTGGGTCATTGGCGATTTTCATCACATTGGTTTGAGTCTTGTAGTTTGACAAAAGATAGACTTTGTTTTCCTATATATGCATATTATTGTGTGGTTCTATGCTTTGTGTGCAATCATGTAATGTCCCTGATTTAGCCCTACGCTCTTCAGTTGGATTTAGCCTATTTCTGGAAACTTGTAGGCTAAGCAAAATTGAAAATTAGGGTTTCCTATTTTTTTAGGAGGCTTCAGATGCAGTTTTGAGGGCTTGCATGTGAGAGTTTTGATGCATGTCTGGTTGAGCTTTTTGGGTTTTTGGAGAGCTTTAGGATGAGGTAACATGCACGTTAAGAATATGACATGCAATTCTGACATGTACTTTGCATGCAGGAATGGTTTTTGGGTTTTTCTGGGTTTTCAAAGAGCTTCAGAATGGTGTAACATGCATCTCCATCTGATAACATTTTTAGGCACTTACTATTTATAGTAAGTCATGTTGGCTTCCCTGTTTGTATTCAGAAGGAATTTGGAAACACTTACTATTTATAGTAAGTCATGATTACTGCTTAGTTGATGTTCAGATGAAGCTTTTCAAACTTACTATTTATAGCAGTTTGCTATTTTTGGTAAGTCTATTTATAGCAGTATCATTCTAGTAGAGGTTCAATCATCTACATGCCACATTTCTATTTTGGGCAGTGTGGTTGATCAGTTTGACTTTCTCTTGAGTTTGAAGTAAACTTACTATTTTTGACATTTGCTATTTTTAGTAAGTCCATTTGTGGCAGTGGCATCACCATCAGCTTGGTTCAGCACGGCTAATGTTAGTTTGCTATTTTTAACAATTTTTTAGTTGCAGTTTGGACATTGCTTTTGGCTACCTCCTTTGGATTGAGTTTCAACACTTTGTCAATTTTATGTTTTGAGTTTGTACCCTGGTGCCTAGGTGATCAACTTTAAGTTGTTTTTAAAAGGGGGCCTTTAATGTGGATGTCCAAGATGAAAATATTAATATCTTTATTAATGTTTTAAATGCTCTCAAAAGGTGGACGCCAAAGGAAGGAGATGTTAAAGTATTTAAAATATTTAAAAGTGCATTTTTGGTGATTGGCATCCCATGAAGGAATTGAAGAGTTTTCTTTGTGGGAGTTACAGTTGATTCATTTGCCCAACTGAAGCCTATATATTGATGCTTTGTGGAGAGCTGATTATGCTTGAATTTTGTAAGTAAAGCTATGTTGCTGGATTGAATCCAGAACCTGGCTAAGGGGAAGCTTAGCAAATTGAATCCATCCTTCGGGCCTGAAACTATGGCTTCCTAGGTGGTTCTATGAGACTGTACTTCACACAGAGGTGCAGATGGAACTTCAAATTTTGATGATTTCAAAAAGGTTGCTGATGTATAGCCTGTTTTTGAGTTGCTGGTTCACCACGGCTGAAGCAAGTTTCTGTTCATAGCTTCGTTAGCGAATTTAATTTCATTCTGGGTATTCGCTCATGCTGTTTCTCTGTGAAGAGCGACCCTTTTTGCAAGTTTGCAGATTTTATTGTTAAGTTTCTGATTTTTTAAGAGAAAGTCGACCTCCTTGAGGGGCTGTACCATTTGGAGTTAGCATTGAAATTCGTGCTTTCTGTTACTTCCTGTTTTTGGCTCAAATCTTCATTGGGAATTGGACGCCTTGCTTCTAGTTGTTGATCGACTGTGGTTTGGAGGCATTCCGAGCTGATTCGGAGGAGATACGTCCATTTATATGAGTTTTAATGTTGCTGGTCTGATTTTCTGTTAATGCTGTTTCTGATCAGATTTGCATATTTTCATCATATTGCTGGTTCGTGCTTCATTTCTATATCATTCTGACATTTTAATTGTTAGAGAATTATTATTCTAACTCCTAGTGGTTTTTGGAAGCATATCTTATTTGTTTGCAGCTGTAATTTATTGTTTGTAAAGCTGATTAGTAGTACTAACAACTATTTGTTTATTTGCTACAATTAGTTTATTTTATACTCCCACAATTGAGTGGTTGAGTTTAATAAATCATCTTTCATTATTGTTGTATTCCCCCCACGAAATTAAGTGGTTGTGAGGATTGTATTCCCCCCATGTAAATAAGTGGAAGAGAGGATTTCATGGTTGGCTTGCCGCCTTTAAATTTGTATAATCTCACCTACTGAATAAGTGGAGTATCCCCATTGCATTGTGGATGCCTACTTAGCAGATGAATTGTACTTTTAGTTCAGATTATTCCTAACCATCCCCGAACCATATCTTATCACCTCGCCCAAACTGGGATCTTGGTGTACATTCTTGGTGAGGGTTACTTTACAAGCTGATTTGTATTTTGAGCTAACGCTAATCAGTGGTTTGATGCTGGTTTGTTGTGATAAAATCAAGAAAAAATTAAGGGGGTACATTTCAAGTCAACTCCTCTTAGAATGATGTTTTAACTTTGGAGCATTGTTACTAGGAAATGAGTATTCGTATTGGCACATGCGACAAGTATAGGAACTGGTAAACAAATTTTCAAAAATATGGGAGAATGGGTGCTGGGGAACCACAAATATAAAAAACAATTTAAATATTTAAATTTAGGAAAAAAATCATAGTTCTACCGAGTTTCGGGGACGGGGACGGGGGGACGACAGGGGACGGGTTTCGGGGGCGTGGGGGCTAAGTTTGGGGATGACGAGGGGATGGCGGCGAGGGAGCGGTGCGCTGAAATACATATAGTACTTGAAAAATTAGTTATAAAAATATGTATAACTATAAAAGCCTAAGGAATAATTGAATAAGTAAATTTTAGAGTTTAAACTTTAAACTTTAAAGTTAAACACACTGCAATGATTTCATTGAACTAGTGAACATTGAAACAATGAAAATCAAAATGAAAATATACTTGTAACTTAATAGACATTGTGATTGGAACGAGAACTAGCTGTTTCATATTCATAATTTGAATTTCAAAATTTCATAGTCATGATTCATAATTACAATCAAGTATCAAGTTATCAATAGTGTTCAAACTTCAAACTTCATAAACAAAAATACTAAATACTAAATAGCTAATGGCCTAATGCCTCTAATCATCTAATCATCTCCAACTCCAAGCTCCATGCCAATCTCTTCATCACTGGAACCGTCGGACGAGGACCCCAAATGCCCAAGCTCATCTAAACCAATACCAACCAGCCCTGTCTGTGTAGCATCCTCATCTATCTGTGCTGGCTCTTCTGGCTCTACATCCCATCTGGCTGCTGGACTCTCCTTGTATGTAGTTGTGCTGCGATCAATGATGTAAGGCACTATGGACAGCCACAAGCTTCTCGACCCTCCTAGAAGTGAGCCTGTTCCTCTTAACAGAGTGGATGAAGTTATAAGTGGACCAGTTCCTCTAAGAAGCAGAAGAACTAGAAACCTGGGACAGCAAACGAATGGCTAGAGTAGTAATCAAAGATCTAGGCCCATGCATAGTCCACCACAACTTGGGGTCCTCCTGTGACATAGTCTCCAAATCTAATTTGGCTGCCTCTGAATATCCCCAAAGAGTAGCAAATTTTGTCCACTCAGTACGAAATAAGCTGGCCTCTATAGGATCATACATTTTGTCAATGGCCTTCATGAACCCTTCCTTCACCTCAACATCCTCTATAGGTGTCACTCTACCAAGACGTGGCACATACCACTTTGGGTTCAATGCGTAGGCAGCCATGTGTAAGGGAGTGTTGAGTTTCTCCCATCTATGCTGAATGATTGGATAAATATGCTCAGTGTAGAATTGCATTGTGGGGGTCTTTCTCTCGCACTTTAGCCTTCATTTGATCAAGCATGGAATCAATGCATTCGTATACGTCTCCAAGGGAAGGTGCATTATAATCCCCAAATCTAATAACTTTGAAGACTGGCTCAATGATGGAGACAATATATTTGGCATCAGCCCAAAAGACATCATTCTTCACCACCTCCTTAACCCTCAATCCCTGCTGTGTCTTTGACTCAGGGCATCTGCTCCATTCTGCTGTCATTACCATTAGTTGCAAAGGCTCTTGCAACTCAAGCATCCTCTCCAAGAGAATAAAGTATGATGCATACCGAGTCTCTACAGGCTTCAGGAATTCCTTCGTGGAGAACGACCTGAAAAGTGCATGTGAATGATATGGTTGCAGATAAACATCTACACATCTCTAGCATCACTGACAAGAGATTTGATCCAGCTGATTTTACCCATGTCCTCAAGTGGATTATTCATAGCATGCACACAACAAGGAGTCCAGAAAATATGTCTATAGGCTGCCTCAATCAACCTCTCTGCAGCTTTGCACATATGGGCCGCATCTGTCACTACTTGCACCACATTTTGTGGTCCAACTCCAACCTCCTCTATAGCATCCTTGAGGATCTGAAACTGATAATGGGCATCCTTGCTATGCCTTGAACAATCAATAGCCTTAAGGAAATAAGGGCCCGCTATAGATGTGAGGATGATATTGATGAGTGGACGATGCCTAATGTCCGTCCACCCATCCATGACTATGTTGCATCCACTTGTGACCCAAGTTCTCTTCATCTTCTCCATCAAAATATTAATCTTGGAATAATTTTGATCCAAGATTGTTGTCCTCAATTTATTCTCCCCTGGTGGCACATATGATTTTCCTGCCCTTATTATCTTTGACACAACTTCCTTATAATAAGGAGAGCGAGCCACCTGGAATGGAATGCCATTGGCAAAGAATAATTTGCCAATGGCATCATCTGCCTCATCCTTTACCTGCACATTGAATAAATCTGCTAAAGGTTGTGAAGATGCCATTGTACGTTGCCCCCTAGGCTCTGCTGCACTTGAATTGAACGGATTTGGTGGCCTATGACTCTGCAAAGTAGAAGTAGACACTACTGAAATCTGATCACCCAAACTCCTATGTGGCAATGTAGCAGATGCAGGCACTTCATCCTCATTACAACCCTATAATTTTAAAATTTCAGCCCTGTACTTCAAGTTACCTGCCACAACTTTGCATATATCTACACCTTTGCCTCGAATAAGAAGAAAGTGTGCATTAGTTCTTGTAATGCTGCCAAACTATGTAGGCTCACACATGTGACACTTCCATAATCTAGTGCCCCCAGTTGTCCCAGGTTTTGCTGCTACTTTGGATGCAAATTGTTTTAAAGGTGTTTTTGGATCAAAGATGCCCTTGGCCCATTCTTGAAGGATTTCAGAAGGGCAGCTATTATCTTTAGTGCCAATGGAACTTGTGGTAGTTTGAGTATTTGAGGCTGAGCCATGTTGTGGAACTTGTGGTTCAACTTCACCCACAACCTCATCACCTATTTGAAAGTCGAGATCATTTGATGAATCATTTTCACTTTGAATTCCTGGTCCATTATCACTTCTGTTGTGTGAACTCATTATGATGATGATGCTGCAAAAACAATGTTAAAAATTTAAAAAATAATCAGACCTACGATGTAAAAAAAAACCAGACTTATAAATCGAAACTTAGAAACTTGAAAGTGGAAAGAAATGTGGTCTCATGGATTGCAATATTGCAAGATATGCAAAATGTGGAAGCATAGGCAAGGCATGTGAACTGTTTGACAAAATGCATCAATTGTGCTCTGCAAATTATGGAAGCAAAGGCAACGCATGTGAACTGTTTGACATAATGGCATAATGCATGAAAATGTGGAAGCACAGGCAAGGCATGTGAATTGTTTGATTGCTCTGCAAAATGTGGAAGCATGACAGAGTGCATGAAAATGTGGAAGCACAGGCAAGTGAACTGTTAGTGTTTGATAGATTTTTTTGAAAAAATTAAAAATTTTTTACAATGCATGAAAATATGGAAGCACAAGCAAGTGAACTATGCACATAATGCATGAAAATGTGCTTTCATGCATTCTGTGCATAGTTCACTTCCTTGTGCTTCCACATTTTCATGCATTGTAATTTTTTAAAATTTTTTTTCAATTTTTTTTATCAAATAGTTCACTTGCCTGTGCTTCCACATTTTCATGCATTCTATGCATGAAAATGTGGAAGCACAGGCAAGTGAGCTGTTTGATTAAAAAAAAGAATTTTATTAAAAAAAAAAAAACGCAGACTGTGAGACTGTGAAGTGTCCGAGTGAGGTGAACTGTTGACGGGATGCCTCAAAGGGATGTCAGTTCATGGAATGCGATGCATTCCATGAACTGACATCCCTTTGAGGCATCTTGTCAACAGTTCATCGCAGTCCAAGACTCCACTGCCCTAGCTCGTGTGTCGGGTCAGGCATTGCAAAACGATTTAAAAAAAAATAAAATAAATATTAAAAACGGAAAACCTAAATCAAATACCTGGTCCTGAATTTCTTGGTTCGGTTGAGTTCTTAACTTCTTCGACTTCCTTCTCAGGGCTCATACTTTGGCTGACTCACCCAGACGTAGTCGCAAGGCACACGGAAATGAAAATCATGGGAAACTAGAAAGTTAAAAACTTAAAAATGATAATTAAAATTTTAGACTTGACTTTAGAAGTCATAAGATTTTATTTTTTAATAATATAATATATTATATTTTAATTTATAATTTTATAATAAGTTAAAAAATATAATATTAAAATTTTAAACTTTAAATTTTATGATAAACTTTTGTTTTTTGATTTAAAAAAAAAAAATCATTATTTTATTAAGGGGGACGTGGGAAACTTGGAGACGCGGATAAGACTTCGAGGAGACTCGGAGACGCGCAGAAGACTCCTTGTGAAGGAAACGTCCAGGGGACGGCGGAGGGACGGGGAGATGGCCGGGGGACGGCGGGGGGACGTTTCCCCGACGTTCTTGTGTCTCAGAAACGTCCCCGTGTCTGAGACAACCGCTTTTTTGAGGGGGACGCGTCTCCGTGGAACTATGAAAAATACACAATGGCTATAACACTTCACAAAATGTAAAATGCTTAAAAATTAAAAAACATCATTTTAGAGGACAAAAAGCTAGTCATATTAATATTTGATAATCATTATTCTTACATAAACTAAATTTTAAACCATAATCACATAGAGGAGATGGGAATTGGGATGATAATGCCATTATTTGAAAACATGGTATAGTGATTTTTTACGTTGGGTTTGGCATGGCCAGGTACATTCATATATATTTTAGAATTTATAATATTAAAAATATATAAAAGTAAACATATTTGAAATTTAGAAACTCATCTTTCCTTGAGTTGCTCGCTATTCAAATCTGTGTCATCACTTTGCCTACACTACATAGGCAGTTAGGTCATGGTCATCATTTTTGGAGGCTTTGCAATAAAAGGTTCAAAGTTGGGAACATCAAATCTAGAGTCTTCAAAATATTTGGCAGCTTTATCACTATACCATGCATGATTCAGTCATTTGTGCCCATATCTCCTTATGCTATCCTAGGAATTCAACATAAGTACTCGAGAAGCTGTATGTGTGGCGAGTGTAACTAGTTTCCCGTACAAATTTCCCTTGCACAATAAAAAATCATGGGTCTGCACATACATACTTGTGCAATAGATGGTATCTTGAGAGTTTCAAAAAAAAATTGCTGCACCGTTTTGCTCCATGCTAGTGCATATGCAATATACATAGATTTTGTGGTATCTGTGACTTGACATTTTCTTGCTCGTCAGAGATTTTCTTGTCAAGATTTGGAAGGGAAAATGTTCCACACCTGTGAACACTGCCACTATGGATCTGGCGGCACATTTTTTTGATTGGCAAACCATGTGAGGTCCATTAGGGTTTCAAAACATTGGTTTTAAAAAAAGTTTGTGCTTTCTTTTTTCTATTTTTTAATCTTTCAGGGTTTTTGTGCATGGATTCTCTTGGGTATGGCTGGGCATGATATGGGTTCAGCCAGGGCATGGCCTTGGCATCTTGGGTACCCAGTAACTTAGGATAAAAATTAAGTGCATATGGGCATCTTAATGCTTTTTATTGTTTTTCTTCTCACTAGTATTTGTTTGGGCTTTAACAAGAAAATTTTCTGCTGTAATTTTTTTGTATGATTTCTTTTGAAAAATAGAAATTTACAAGTCCTAGTGTATATCTTTAATTCTTTTAGCTCTTGTTAACCAATCATCAGCACTTAAGGAAAATAATCAACGTAACTTACTAATTTAGTAATTTATAATATATATGGTATATCTAAGAAACTTCTATAGGAAACTACCCAAGTTTCAAGGGAAATTTCCACAAGTTGTACAGAGATGTAAAGAAAATTCATCTGAAGTTTTCTGACTTCATAAGAACATTTCCATATGTGTTTCTGATTTAGGAGAAAAGGAACAGAGGTCAGGCTATGAACCTTCGGGTAATAATGCTTTTGGGTAATACTTGTCTCTATATGCTGTTGTGTGAGACTGTTGGCAAGTTTCCTTCTAAGTGGTTTCTTAAATTTAGCCACACTCACGAGTATTTTTCTGGTTTGGCATATGTTTTATTGGTGGCTCAAAGTATTTGGCTGTCATAATCCGTGTGTGGATGTTCAATATTTCAGGGCAAGACTACTACATGCAAACGATCTTGTGTTTTTGTTGCCCTCTCTCATTCGAAAGAAGATTATGTTCATATTTTAATGGCTAGGGTTGAAGACGCTAGAGTTAACGAGATGTGGCTTGAGTCAGGAAAGAAAAACAGGTTGTTAATGAAGAGAAATCTTTTCTAAGCTCATAAAATGCTAAGATGTATCTGAAGAAACAGTCAGGAAGTAGAGCTGAACAAGGAAATCAAAATCATGGATAGTGTGATGTATCAGTTTTTTGACGATCCAAGAAAAAATTGAATCTTACTCATTGATTGTCATGTAAATCAGACCTAACATCAACCTTAAAAGATCATTTGAGTTTCTTTACCTCTTAGCCATACAAAGTATATCTTTATATTGACAAACCAATCTCTCTTAATATTTGTGGCAGATAAAAAAAATAGTAGCGATTGGCTAGCAGTTCACATTTGTATTCTGTTTTAGCTTTTTTGAACTTAGTTGGCTGATGGTGTATTCTAATTAACTTTGTCTTATACTTGCAAGTATAGGTACTTATATATCGATTCACGGGTGTGGTGGAGTGAGATTGTATCCAAAGCTAGTCAGGAGATGGAGGAAACAAGTGGAAATTCAATGCAACCAGAAGCAGATAGTTCACTCTACAGATGGCTACCACCAAGCTTAGTGGACAAAATGCAGTCTATTGATTTGTACTCTCAAGAAGATATCTCCAGTGTTGGAGTTTCCGGGTGTAGTCAAGAAGACGATTTTTCACCTCAAACTGTCTCTCAGATGCTGTGGGAAAGTGGACAACTAAATTGCAGAATTCCCAATGGATTTTACTCAGTTATTCCAGTATGTACTTCTGATTTCCTTTCATCACCATCGAAAAGAAGAATTTTAAATCTTTTATATAATTGCACTCTTTCGTCAGTGTGGTAAATTTATGTGATACTGTTGTCATAAATGTTAGGTTTTTATGTAACTGCATTTATTGAAAGCAGAATAGTTGTAGTTCTTCAAGTTGATCTATGGAGAAATTCAAAGACACACTAGGGTACTTGATAAGGGTGATCATATGTTATATCATAGTTGTGGGTGTTTTCCCGTGTCTGCTTTGGTTGGAAATTTAATGTATTTAAGATTGTCAGCAATTTTAGGTTAAGAATTTGATATGTTCATCTAGATAGCCAGATGCAATCCTAAAATATATCTTATAGTTGGGAGGATATTTTGTTCTTGTGCTCTTTTTCTTTTTCTTTGCTTGTTGGAGATAAACAAGCTTTTTGCTGCTTTTATTTCTATAGGAGTGGGTTATGAAAGTTAAAATTTAGAATATATATCTGAAAATCAGTTCAGTTGGTGTACACATTAAATACCTCCTGAACTAAGAACATAAATTATATGTATATACTTGTATGCCTGTTTTTAGTTTTGAGGTATTCAATGTGTGTGTGTGTGTGTGTGTGTTTGCATATGTAACGAATTGAATACATGTGTATTTTTATATCCATATCTAGCCTTATCTGTATTAGGGGGGGTCTTGAAAATTCATTGTATCAGTATCCAAAACCATATCTATTATCATGTTACTCTGGCCTTGTATGAACTTTGTTAAGTACTTTGTCTTATATCACTTGCCAGTTTGACTGAAGTTTTAAACACATTTTTTGTGATTATGGAAGTTGTTTTGGAATTGGCTCCTGCCACTTTATGTGAGCTGTGACATCTGTACATGATGAAAAGCCTCCTTTCATCCTCCCTCTCAATTGAGTTTATGTTTATCATCAAAATATTGGAGTTTATACCAATGCATATTTTTCTTGCTTCCATCAATAGAAATGTTACTTCATATACTACCATAATTCAATTCAGTTACTTTGCTCTTCACCCTTCCGGTGCATTATGTAGAGTCTAGACCATAGAAGCAAAAGTTACGAATTGCTGGGTTTTGCAATTTTTTCTCCTAGAACATCACGATTTGTTTGAATAAATAGCATTTAATGTTCTTTTACTGATTTTTTCCCGCACAATTGCGATTTTTTTGGATAAAAGCAAATTGCAGGTTCTAACAAGTTTTGACCTTTTTTGTCCAATTTTGACTTCAACCCATGTTTTTTCATCTTTTTAGGGTTTCACACACATTTTCTTTCATTAATTTGAAAGCAAAGTTAGGCTGTTTACTTTTAAGTTTTTAACTGTTATTAAGAGTGAACAAATCAGAAGAGTTCTAACAAATAACAGAAGTATCATATTCTTTTCAAGCCAAGATGAATTTCTGAAATTAACTGATACAATTACCTTCATTACAATGACAACTTATTAAATGTGAATGGAAATTATTTTGATAACACCTTGACGACCTTGTGCATTTGATTTTGCACAACTTCCCATTATTGTAATGTCAATAAAATGCCTTTTTGGCTGGGTAGTTGATTGCCTTCCCTTCCATAATATTTGGAAATATCAACAATAATCTCTCCATTCAACTTTCTGAAGCCCTGTATGCAGTTTGTTGATAGCTATTATTTGTGTGTTATAAGTAATTTTATTTTTTGGTGTATTTAGTATACATATATATTTTGTTAAGAAACCTGGTTAACGCCCAGGAGCCAGAAAAAAAGGGCCTTATGCCTGGATATTGGTAACTCTGGGCTCACCAGTTCCATCTGTTATAGCTTATCCATCAAAATTCATCAGCAAGCATGAGTGGCCAATTTCCAGAAGTCCATGCAGAGTTACCATAACTACTTTCTACCTACTGTTACATATATATATATATGTTTTGTTAATTAACCTAGTTAAGGCTCAGGAGCCAGATAAGAAAGGCCTTATGCATGGATATTGGTAGCTTTGGGTTCACCAGTTCCATCCATTATAGCTTATCCATCAAATTTTATCAGCAAGCATGAGTGTCTGATTTCCAGAGGTCTAAACAGAGATACCATAACTAGCTTCTATTATAGATATCATACAGAGTTGATATACTTGACCGTGCCTGAGCCAACACCAACTCCCACTGTGTCAGACGCTGCTTTATCCCGTTTACCACCTAGCCCAAACCCCTAACCCATAAAAAATTCTGAGGAAGGAAAGGCAGATTACTACAGCCTGCTCTTCCACCAGGTAGTTATAAATTCAGGCTAAAAAACAAAATCCTGGGGCTGAAGTAAATTACATAGGTTTTGGTGTTACACCCTCCCATATTTTTGCATTTGTTACATTCTTACATTTTATGAGACCAACCGACCTCTACCACTTCATCAGAGTCCTCATCACAACAGTTGGAAAAAGAAGGAATATCATCATAATGAAGAATTACCTTCAGTCCCTTGGCAATCTCCTCAATGGCCCGTTGAAAGCTCTCCTTGTCATGCCCCTGAAATTGTAACACTTTAAAATGCAAATAAAGGAAATAACAAAATACATAATAAGAATATAAAAAGAAATATTAGCAATTCAAAATTATTTATCATAAGATAATTACAATTTTCAAATCTAAAAATATATAAATATCAAAAGAACCATTAAATATTATTTATTATAAGCATCATAACAATAAAAATAAAAATAATAAATATTTCATATAAATATTATTTATTATAAGCATCATAACAATAAAAATAAAAATAATAAATATTTCATATAAATATTATTTATTATAAGCATCATAATAATAATAATAAAAAAAAATGTTTCATAAAAACTAAAATATTACCCATCGACTAGCAGAAAGAGATATCATAACTATTAATAACACTACATAAAGCAGCGATTATAAACAAATAAGCGATCCTTATCAAACAGCGATTGACAAACATGCAAAAGACACGATCCTTTGAGAAGTACAGGTAAGGACAGTCATGTCTCTTAGAATCGAACATACATAAGGTAAGCAATCCCAACTAAAGAGGCATGGAATGGAATGTGAATAAGGAGAAAGGGAATAAACAGTCAGCAGCAAGTGGTGCATGTTAATTCTGATCCATGTTTTAATTCAATATGGTAATGATCATAGTTTATTTTAATATAGGGATGATTATAGTTAGTATAATGAAGGTTCATGATTATAGTTAATAGAATATAACTATGATTCAAATTGTTGTAGATAACATAAGTGTTTTATGGTTCAGATTTGTGAATCAATATTGTGATAAATCTTTTATGTGGAATTATAGATTATTCAAATACACTTAGTGATTCTTACAATAGTCTACATTTATTTTGTGATAATATACCCATGTTTGAAGGATATACTTTAGGTATTAAGTTAGTAGTCTAATGTGCACATTGTTCTACTATGATAAGGGAAGGGAGGATTGTTAAGGGAGTACAGCGAGATGGCCTCTTCTGGATACGCCACTGGGGGGGTGGGGAGGAACAAGATGAGCCCACATGGGCCAAAGGGGTCCTTGCCTTTGTCTCAAAGGGTACTGCCTTTGGGTCTAGGAGAGTTGGCTACTAGGACACCTTTTGACCGCCCCATATGAATGGCATGCGCCACATGGGGTAAGGTGCCACCTCATATGCACCACATGGGGAAAGGGGCCACCTCATATGAATGGCATGTGCCACGTGAGGTCCATGGAGAGACCCTTCTGACCATCCTCTTCCGTGCTTCCCTCATGATTGATCATCCTCAAAATGGAGTCATAATCAGTTTAGCAAACTTACTAGAGTTACTAATGATGCTATCCTAATTGTTAAGTTATTATTGTAATTGAATTCTGACTTGTTTGCAGGGATTAAATCAAACTAATGTACTCTCTAAATCTCCTATTTGTTTGGAAATTGGTAATTTAGAATAAAACCAATAATATTCCTATTAGGGACATTACACTCCTGTTGCTGCTTTGTAGCATAGAGATGTTCTAGTAGACA
Organism: Sequoiadendron giganteum; assembly: GCA_007115665.2. Lineage (NCBI taxonomy): Eukaryota > Viridiplantae > Streptophyta > Pinopsida > Cupressales > Cupressaceae > Sequoiadendron > Sequoiadendron giganteum. Next base: position 619,054,248 of record CM021102.1, on the reverse strand, counting down.
GTTGAAAATGACCTCAACTTGAGTTGATGTTCTGTAATGTTCCCCTTTTGACTGTGATGTCCCCACTCTAGTCAGTCACCTGATGCAGTGTGTTAGCCCTTTCTTGGACCCTTGTGGGCTAACTGGTTTGGTTAGAGGGTCAGTGGTATCTTCTGGAGAGTTTGCTCTATTTCATTTTCTGAGATCGTGGATGTGCTCATTGTGTGCCTTGGCAGTACTGGAGTTTGAGTTGCTTTTGACGGCACTAGATTCGGTGAAGTATGGAGGGAGATAGGCTTACTTAAGTGATTTATTAGAAATTGACTTTAATATTTCTAATTTTTCATTTAAATAAGTCTAAAGTGAATATTTTAATATATTTCATTTAATTCTCTAAAGGAGGCGCCAAAAATCAAAGAGAACTATGGAAAGTGACTTTGGTTTATATCTCATAAATTTAAAAGATGCAAAACCCTAAAATGTGCGCCCCTTTTAGGTTTTGACCTCCTTGGTTATAAAGGAGACTTGGGCAATGAGAAACACATATATTTTGATCATTTCAACTTTGCCTTAAGGGTTTTCTACCTTGCTTCCTTCCTGTGATCAGGTTGCTGCAAATCCACCATTGGAGAACGAAATCTCTTCAGTGAGTGCACTTCTGAGGCTGTGAGAGATCAGCTGAATTGGTGCTGTTTTAGAGGACTTCATTTCAGGGGTTCTATTGTGTTTTCAACAGATTTTTTGACTGTTCTTCATCAGAAATCAGAGGGTTTGATTGTGGTGTTCTTTCTTTAGCATAGTAGGCATCAAATCTGCTTGGATGTACTTGCTGCTAGGGTTTCATGATGTTTCTTGCTTGAGGGGCGTGGGTTTTTGAGCAAAGGCATGTTTCCTCCTTGCTGAAGTGCCTAACTTCTCAAGGGTTAAACTCCCTAATCTTCAGCACTTGGTCTTCCCTCTTCTATAGCTTCAGTTTCACAGTTGGATTCAGACCTTGTTTCATCCTATTCTGAATCTTGTCAGATTTTCATGTATAGACTGGCAAACTGGCTACGTTTTTTAATCAAATAAACTGGAGGCTTTCGGGTATGTTTGTATGTATTAAATCCATTGTTGATGCAAATAAACACCTTCTGCAATTTCAGTTTGAATAGAATAGCTCAAGTTTTCATTCTATGAGCAATTATATGATGCGCCCCTTCTCTTCTATCTATTAAAAATTCTCTAAAAAACTCAAAAACACAAATACTCTTAAAAACAAGAAGGTATTGGACAGTGAGCTAGCTAGGCTCACCACATTGACAGTGATCCTGTTATTAGCTCATCAGTCTATTCCGGATTCCTGTAGGCTTGTTGAGATGTTTCAAAGGATTCCATTCATGGAGGTTTTGTGGTTCTTTCTCATTATTTGCTATTTATAGTAAATACTACTTCTGGCAGTTAGCAGTTATCAGCATTAAGCCTTGGCCATTAAAATATTAATGAAATGCTTCATTAATTGGGCAATTAATTCTTATTTGCAGTTGACCCCCTTGGCCTAAGGAATGAACTTAAGTTGTTTTGAAAAAGGGGTCTTGAGGGTGGCGCCACATGAAGAAGTCAAAAGGTTTTAATTTTAATTAAAATCCTCATTTCTCAAGTGGGGCGTATTTTTGAAGAATGGCTTTTCCTTTGGAAATTTGAAGAGTCTTGACTATTGGCGTACCTCTTGGGGGGGACTTGAACAGTTTCCTTTTGTCCTTTAAAAGTGAGGTTTGTTTTCAGTATTGATCATCCATTATTTTGCTAAAGTTATGCTGTCAAAATGCTTTGTCATTTTCTACTTCGAGGAATGCTGACCTCCTAGTTCTTCATTCAATTTCGTGTTTGAAAGACAACACCTAGTTGAATTATTGCTGCTTCTCACACAGACTAGCAAATTGTATTTCAAGGTGAATTATTGATGTATTTTCCAGTTTTATAGTTGCTGTTTGCATACAGCTGAACTGTGTTTTTGCTCATGATTAATTGTACGATTTTTGTATTGTTCTGGGCATTTGAGAAATATATTCCTAAGGTCTAGGCGACCATCTCCAAGCAAATTCAGACTTTAATTTGAAGTGTACAATTTTATAATGAAAATCGCCCCTCTCAAGGGCCGTACTTTCCAACATGTGCATTGGAAATTGTGCCATTAATAAATGCAGGTATTTGGAGCTGTTTTTGGTGTCTCAACTTGGGCGCCTATCTTCCATTTGAACCTCGCCTGTGATTTCACATCATTCGGAGGTATTTTGCTCAAGTTATGAGTTTTTATATAATTCTGCAGTTGCTGATTTCCGTTTCCAGAATTACAGTTTCCTGAGATAGAGCAGTGCATTAACAACTTTCAGATTCTATCTTCTCATCTCTTGTTCTCTAACTCGGAAGTTATTATATTAGAGTGGTGTTGAAATTGGTGCTGAGCTTTGTAATTTGCAGCTTTTACTTGTATTAACTATTTAACAGTAGTACTGTTTCAGTCTTAGCTTGCTGCAATAGTTAATTAATTCACATAAGGCACCCTTGGATGGTTTACTGCCAGTGAGGAAAAATCTGTTGTAACACTCTCATACCCACTTCAAGTGGAGAATCCCCACGTTTCAGTGGATGCCTGCCACAACAGAAGAAGTTTACTTATTGTTATTTTATTTCAGCAGTAGTACTCCACCATATGTTAGCACCTCGCCTGCAAAGGGATCTTGAGTGCACATTCTTGGTGTCGAGTTTTAAAGTTCTCTTTCAATAGAATCTTGTATTCATTGTTTCAGTAGATCCTAGGGATCCTCTGACCATATGCTTGCCCCTCCTCCTTAAGTGGTTTTAGGGCGCATTCTTGGTTAGAGTTCTTTCATGTACATTTTGGTTATGCTAACCTTAACGAGTGAATGATTCTATTGTAAATGTTTGGGTTAAAAATCAAAAAAAATTGAGAGAGAATATTTCATGTTCCACCTCCTTAATGTCACTGTGTAGCAAATATGTCCCTGTAGCATTTGATAACATTGACACACAACTCAGGGACTGAGCAGCATCAAAACTTCCCATCTACCTCATCTGTGCCTTGGATCAAGTAGCAGCTTTGTCATAGTTGAACAAATGCCAACTCAGGGAGCCCTGTCCATTTATTTGGCAAACTCCCATATTTGCATAATCCTTAGCTGCAAGTTAGGATGCTTAATCTCCTTCTACAAGTATGCAACAAAAACTTTATTCATTTCTCCACCAAATACCATATGCTTCCTCTATTTACCTTTCCCCTTGTCAACCTATGCCATATCCCTTCCCATCTCCACAATCCACTTCTTACCTTTCTTGACCTTAGAACTTGATGCCATATGTGTGTGAAAGTAGACAACTTTGTAGGAGATGTCATGTATTTAAATTTAATATTAAATAGGTGGAGATAGACACTACCTCCACACCTTATTGCTACCTCAATAGTGGCTGTGGAGTTATTGGTAAGAAAATTTTAATATTTAGGTATAAAATAATACTTAAATAAAATTGTTAATAAAAATTTAATATAAGTAAAATAATATTTATAAGCTCTTATAAAAAATTAAAAATGCAAATATAAAATTTTATAGAAGTAAAAATAAACTTAAATAAAGAAACTTAAAAAGAAAAACCCTACAATAGAATATTTATGCTCCTCTCTTGCTTTCTCTTGACTACCTTCTGCCATTGAACCGTGTGGGCTATACTTGCTCGACGAATGATTAATGGTACTCCATACTCAACTCGCTAAACGAATGATTAATGCTCCTTGGACCTCACCTGCATATAAGGCAATAGGTTGCATGAATGCCAATGCCCCCTATCTGCACAACGTCTATATGAAACTATATGCAATAGGTTGCATAAATGCCAATGCCTGCCATACCCGCAGACGCTGAACTTGTGTTTTTCCCACAATGTTTTATGGGATTTTTACTTATTGAAACCCGTTTACACACCCAAAATGTGTTGAAAATCACAATTTATTAGAAATCAGCAAACCTGCCGATTTTCAATTTCTGCAATTAACCATGATTTTTTCGTGATTTTTGCTTCTATGGAATAGGCCATAACTCTCATATCTAGTTATCACCTAGTGTTGACATTTCTTGTATAGACTAATCTTCTTGTCCCTTATTTAAAGTGGCAAAATAACCACTCATCCTCAGAGATTTAAGACCTAAGGCAAAGTTTCATATTTCATAAGAATTGATTTGTTTCATCCTCTTATCATGTTTTGCAAAGTAGATTATAATTGAAAAGTTGTAAACAATTAGTATCTAGTTATCATTTATGCACTATGCATCGTGCTATGCAATGTTAGCAGTGATATGAACATAAATGAAAAAAGCTACATTCTACAATTCACTGGCCAACTTCTCATTCTAGTTTGATTTCTATATCTCTATGTTAATAAAATGCCTTTAAATTTAGAAAACAAGCAGGGCTTTTCTTTTTCGTGGGGGGGTGTGGGCTGGGGCGGGGGTTGGGTGGGGAAGAGCGTTTTTCTACATTTTTTAGAAAATCTTATTTTTTTCCCAATTTAGAAAAATAATCTTAATCTTTTGGTATGCTGATTTTTTTCCCAAATTATTTTTGTTGCTATGATATGGTGGTGAGTATTCCTGCCTGTCACATGGGTAACCTGGGTGTTTCCTGCCAACTGAGCTATAATATTTATAATTTGACTATAGAATCTGCTCTGTAAAATCACAAGTCATAGTAGAGACAAATGATTCGAATCAAAACTCATAACAGAGAACAATTACATAAGAATATAAAGAATGATGCTTTTATTTCATAGGTGGTGTTCAATACAATGCTTAACAGTACAAGGAGGGCTGCTGTAGAATTGGTGCCCTTACCCCAACAACGGAAATGCTAATGGAAGGATCAACTGTTGTCAGTTAAAAGTATGACACAACGGTTGGTCCAACTGTTTCTAACAACTGAGTAACATATGCTACTGAAGCTGCTAACGAAAACAACAGATTGAATTCAGCACAAAACATATTATTATCTATAATATACTATGTTGACATATTATATACTGGCTATGATCCTTAATGCACCGTACTCATGAGTACTGTGTAATGTCCCTTACTTGGAGTATGCCTGAATTTGCCTTAAGTGACACTTACACAACATAAAAATTTAAAATTGTTTTACAAATACCATTCCATTGTAAATTATATAATAAATATTGAACTTTAGATTAAATGAACTATTAACATTTATGAGATAACAACAACATAAACTTGAATCTAATCTATAGACTCTTTTCCAATAACCAATCATGGTAGGGATTGGAGAGAAACACATGATAGGGCACCAAAAAAGTTATTCATCACAAGTAAGCCCAAGGGCATGCTCATACCCCACTTGGCCCCAAGTGGCAGGAACATCCAACCAAGACAATTCCTATTCTGCCCTTCCCTTACATGTTTCCTTGCCAAACCTACACATGGTTACTTAAAAGTTAAAAGGAAAAGATGCAGATTACAATATTATAAATAAATTCACTATTTCCCTTATTTACCAATTTAGACGTAACATTCTTCTCCTCATATTAGTCATTATGAAGTTAGCTACATATCTATATATTTCAGTGTTCCACGGGGACGCGTCCCCCTCAAAAAACCTCGCGTTTCCTAGAGGGGGACGTCTCGGAGACTTGGGGACTTGGGGGAAACGTCCCCCCACCAAGCCACCACCAACGCCACCATCCCACCACTAGTGTCACTGTCTCCAAGATGCTGATAGGACTTTGAGGACGTTGGGGTGTCCTCAAGACATCTAGGGGACTCCTAGTTGTCTCCAAGATGTATAATTCTTATACTTATACATCTTTTTATAAGTTTTTTTTCAAGTACTATATGTATTTCAACACCCTACTGCCCCCCCGCCACCCCCCCGCTGTTCCCAAACATAGGCCCCCTGTCCCCACGTCTCGGAAACACGTCCCCTACCGTCCCCCCGTCCCCGTCCCCAAAACCCCGTGGAACACTGATATATTTATATATCTATGAAAATTATGCATTACATGTATATACAGTCAAATGCATATCAATCACTTAATTGTATTGATAGCGGCTGCTTTTCTGAATGCAGATTGCTATTTCTGGTCTTCTTCGATTCCAGATTTCTAATAAGATGCTTTTACAAATGATTTGTCCTCTGTTATATATCCTTCCAATGAGAAGGGGTCACACGCTTTCACTAAGACTATTGCCTTTACAAGGGATATACCCCTTCATAACCAGATTTCTAATAAGATGCTTTTACAAATGATTTGTCCTCTGTTATATATCCTTCCAATGAGAAGGGGTCACACCCTTTCACTAAGACTATTGCCTTTACAAGGGATATACCCCTTCATAACTAAGCACTGCCTTTTATATTTATTTTAATATAAATTGCATCTTATTTAGGAATCACTGCTCTATAGTCTTTTACTAATTTTACTCAATTTTATTCATGGATCGGTGGATTCAATATTTCTTTAAAAGTCCCCTTGGTCAGTGTTTAGTAGTTTACCTTCTAATTTATGTTATAGGCTGTGATCTCCTCAGATATTAATTTCTGTGAAGTCTTGTGATTGGGGGGGCCTGACAGTCCGCCCTTCCCAATATTGCTTGTCTTCAAGCAATTTTAGATTTGGATGATCAAATATCTCGACTCCTTCCCAGGCCTTGAAGGGACTCATCCCTATTGACATATGGTGGGTGATGTTATAACAAAGTTCCCCAAGGTGCAACCACTTGATCCATGCATTTTGTTGCCCTGTAACATAGTTTCTTAAGTATCCTTCCACCCATTTGTTTACAATTTTCGTCTGTCTCTCAGTTTGGGGATGATAACTTGTACTGGGCATGAACTCTATTCTTGCTAGTCAGAAGAGTTCTTGCCAAAACATGCCAAGGAATCGGCTGTCTTTGTCGTTGACTATGTTTCTAGGCAGGCCATGTAATCTAAAAATCTCCTTGAAGAAAACATCGGCTACTTGAGGGGCCCTATAGTTTGTGGATATTGCAATGAAGTGTGCATACTTGGTAAGGCAGTCCACCACTATGTATGCGCAATCTTTGCCTTGCACTTTGGGAAGCCTGGTTATGAAATCCATGGAGACACTTTCCCATTTTTGATTGGGTATAGGCAGTGGTTGTAAGAGAATTGCTGGATAGGTTTGTTATGCCTTGTTTCTTTGGCAAGTCATGCATTCTTGAACATGTTTTAAGATGTCTTTCTTGAGACCTTTCCAAGAATATTTCTCCCTTACTTGTTTATAGGTTTTGTAATATCTTGGGTGTTTGGCTAAGGGGTTGTCATGGTATTCTCTAATGATCTTCTCATTTATCTTTGACCTTGGTACCAAATATATCCTATCTTTGTATAGAATGATTTCTTCCACTACCTTGTATTCTTCACTTTGTAGATTTCCCTCTAGGATGTTGTTTGCATATTCAACAATGATGGAGTTCTTCCATTCCAAAGAAATGCTTGTTATGGAACATAAGTAGGGTTTGCGGGATAGTGCATCAGCTACAATGTTGTTCCTTCCCTTCACATATTCTATGTCAAAGTGATAAGCTTGTAACTTACTGACCCATTTTTGTTGACAATCATTTACATCTTTTTGATTTAGGAAAAACCTTAAGCTATTGTAATCGGTTTTAACAATGAACTTCCCACAAACCAGATGCTGTCTATATTTGGCTAGTGCATGCATAATAGCTAGCATTTCTTTGTCATAAATGGAGTAGTGCTTTTCAGCTTTAAGGAGTTTGCGACTTTTGTATGCAATTGGGTGTTTATTTTGCATAAGTATTGCTCCAATGCCTTCCCCAGATGCATCACACTCTAGCTCGAATGGCAATGTAAAATTGGGGATCGCTAGAATAGGGGATCGCTAGAATAGGGCAAGAACTCATTATCTCCTTAAGGTTTTCAAAAGCTTGTTGGGCTACTTCATTCAATGCAAAAGCTCCTTTTTTTGTTAAGTCCATGAGTGGGGCAGCAATTTTGGATAATCCTTTTACTAGTCATCAGTAGTAACTACATAAACCCACAAATCCCCTTAGATGGGTTAGAGTTCTTGGTTTTGGCTATTCTTTGATGGCTTTGATTTTCTCCTCATCCACACTTACTCCTTGTGCATTGATTTTATGTCCTAAATATAGGATCTCTCCTAATCCAAATTCATATTTGGAGGCTTTGGCATATAGTGATTCCTGCTCAAGAATTCCTAAGACTTCATCGATATGTTTAAGGTGTTCCTCCATGTTATGCTATAAATCAAAATGTCATCAAAGAATACTATTAGGAACCTTCTTAGTTGTTTCATGAATATATGGCTCATGTATGTTTAGAATGTTGCTGGTGCATTGGTTAAGCCAAAGGGTAGGACCAAAAACTCAAAGTGTCCGTAATGACATCGGAAAGTTGTTTTAGGGATATCTTCTCTCCTCATTCTAATTTGATGGTAACCGGATCGTAATTCAATCTTAGAAAAGTATTTTGCACTATGTAGTTCATGAATTAGTTAATCAATTCTTGGAATAGGGTAACGGTTTTTTATAGTTTTTTTGTTCAAGGCTCTATGATCAATACACATTCTCATAGCACCATCTTCCGTTTTTACTAATACTATTGAGGATGCAAAGGGACTTGAACTTGGTTGAATGTGACCCATTTGGAGAAGCTTATTAATAGTTTTTTCTATTTCTTCTTAAAATTTTTGGGGGTGCCTATAAGGTTGTGATGAGCCCTGCTGGCTCTCAACTCAAACCCCAATATTTCTTAAGTCTTAATGTGTTTTTTTTGTTTTTTTTTAAGAGAAAGTTTGTAGACAGAAGAGAAGGGGCACATCATATAAAAGCTCATAAATGGAGAAACAGAGCTATTTTCTACAGAATAAAAATGCAGAAGGTATTATTTAACAATAACAAATAGATCACAAGTTCTAAACATACCAGAATGTTTCCAGATATTTTATTTAAAGAAGTAAGCCAACTCGCCAGCCAAGAATGGTGAAATCTGGCATATGTGAACGCCTAGCGTCCAGAATTGACTTTCCTCACTCAGAAACAGGATACAATGAGATAATATTAGTAGCCGCCCATAATGAAGCTCAAACAGGAGCCAAAAAGAAAGCGCCCTAGCTTCTAGCTTCACTCGCCATCCTCCAAGAAGGCACAAATTTCAATGCAAATGGTACGGCCCAATGAAGACTCTGAAGGATCAAAGCTAGAGCAACAAATCTGCTGAAGATGGCGACTCTGGATGAAGTAACCCTCTTCCTTATTGCCAACAACTGAATACTGAATAATAGAACCTTGATCGAAGCGTGTAGAACCTTTGTATGAAGCTCTCACAATTTGCACAAATTCGACTGGTCTCTCATAGTCTCAAAAGTGCTCAACATTGAAGAGATATCGTTCTCCAATGGTGCTCAAAACCCTGATCATAGGTAAAAGCACAAAAGGAAACCCAAGGCAAAGTTGAAATAATCAATAATTCTATTCTCATTGCCCAAAAATGCCTTATATAAAAAAGGCACGCATTTCGAAGAAGATATGCCCTTTTCCATCACCAACTAAATGATGATACCCCTGTGACACATCATCTCTGCCCAAATCAACACTATGGTATGAGGCTGAATCCTCAACACTCACCACATGATCAGCAGCATCATGTGTGCTAACAACTGTGCACACATCAACATCTGAGGTACTACTACTATATACCTTCTCGGATGGTTGTACTGGTAAAGTAGAAGTTGCTGATATGACAATATTTGTACCCACTTCCACCACCAAAGTCACTGAATGTCCATCTGACTCACGATCCTGGGATTGTATGCCAACAAATGAATTCTTTAAGGTCTGATTTGAAAAATCAGACTCATCATGGCCTGAATCTTCAACATACAATGCACCATTAGTACCCAATTCTTGAGTACTTTCATGTGACAACTCATTGGTAGCATCCTGTACACTAGTAGTCACTGCTGTCCCATACTGATGCAAAGTTTTACTACTGCTGTCATGTAAATCAGAACTGCTGTGGCTCAATTTCTCCATGCTATCTTCATGTCTACCACCTGTACCTTGTACGCCATTGCTCAAGGTCTCTCCCACAACACTTTCTGGACTTGCCATGACTTCCAATTCATCTTCACGCTCAAGTGGACAATTGCTGTTATAAAAATCAGTCTTGTTATCATGATTGTAAACAATTTCTTGAACGTTGATAATGACCACTTCCTTCTCAAATTTGCCCTTCTCCTCTATAGGCTCCTCTACAACCAAACAAGGTTCCAATCTGTCTTTGCATTGATCAAAGACATCGCATACCAACACATAGGCAGTTGGAGATGTTAATTTCTCACGCCTGCGTACTGCTAGAAGAAGTGTCATAATGGGTTGAGATATGCTATCAATGTTGTCCACAATGGAGATCATGATATCTCTCATGTAGTCCCGTATACACCTGTCATGCCCTGAACTAATGGATTCTACAAAGACTTTGAATAACTGCAACACAAGAGCATGCTGATCAAAGTCAAGCATGGCAACACATGATCTAACCTGTGCCATGAGCTCCAAGACCTTAACCCTTTGTGCACAGTTAGGACTCCCAATGTCTCCTATCCCAGCCATACAGTCAATGAGCAGGTGAGAGACTTCTCTCATGGTATTACCTGTATAAGGAGTCAGAGGAATTGTGAGCCTCAAAATCTGACTATAGCATAGGGCAATAGCAAGTTTGATCTCACTATCATTATGTCTCAAATACCTATGCTCACTCAACACCTTCATTGCAGGATCCGCAGCTATTTGAAGTGATGCATAAGGTGAATGCTCTACCAAACTGAGATGTTCTTCCAGCCTCTTAAGAATGCATAATGTATCATACCTAGATTGCGGAATCTCACCAAGTTTCACACCTTGTTCTTGTATAGTTCTAGTTAACCAATTCCCATCACTAGATAAAATTTGTCTATCATTACGTGAAGCATCTCTATGTGCAAATAGATATTGAGCTACCGTATGATATTGTCTTTTAACCACATCAGTCTTATAGCATAGCTTTGGATGAGAGTCCATGAAATTATTGAAAGATAAATCTGTTTTAACAGATTGAGGAAGAGTATCATATTCTCCAAACACACTAAGTATTTCTTCCCTTCTATCACCCATGACTGAAAAAAGAAGAAGTGTCGGTCACATCGAAAGTGCGTGTGTAGTGCCTGTCAAATCTATTCTGGTGTGGCCGCATAGAATTATTTTTTTCCACAAGCTGGCAGGATTAGAAAGCTTTGATACCACTGTGATGAGGCTTGCTGGCTCTCAACTCAAACCCCAATATTTCTTAAGTCTTAATGTGTGTTTCTTGTTTTTTTTAAGAGAAAGTTTGTAGATAGAAGAGAAGGGGCACATCATATAAAAGCTCATAAATTGAGAAACAGAGCTATTTTCTACAAAATGAAAATGCAGAAGGTATTATTTAACAATAACAAATAGATCACAAGTGCTAAACATACCAGAATGTTTCCAGATATTTTATTTAAAGAAGTAAGCCAACTCGCCAGCCAAGAATGGTGAAATCTGGCATATGTGGACGCCTAGCCTCCAGAATTGACTTTCCTCACTCAGAAACAAGATACAATGAGATAATTGTAGTAACCGTCCATAATGAAGCTCAAACAAGAGCCAAAAAGAAAGTGCCCTAGCTTCTAGCTTCACACGCCATCCTCCAAGAAGGCACAAATTTCAATGCAAATGGTACGGCCCAATGAAGACTCTGAAGGATCAAAGCTGGAGCTATAAATCTGCTGAAGATGGCAACTCTGGATGAAGTAACCCTCTTCCTTATTGCCAACAATTGAATACTGAATAATAGAACCTTGATTGAAGCATGTAGAACCTCTGTATGAAGCTCTCACAATTTGCACAAATTCGACTAGTCTCTCACAGTCTCAAAAGTGCTCAACATTGAAGAGATATCATTCTCCAATGGAAGATTGCTCAAAACCTTGATCATAGTTAAAAGCACAGAAGGAAACCCAAGACAAAGTTGAAATAATCAATAATTCTATTCTCATTGCCCAAAAATGCCTTATATCAAAAAGGCACGCATTTCCAAGAAGATATGCCCTTTTCCATCATTTAAATCTTTTAAAATATTATTAAGTCCTTTTCAATAGTTAAGAACTTAATATTTGGCACCCACTTAAATGATTAAGTGATTTAATTTTAAATCACCCTTTTTATGAATATTTAATTGATATAAAAGGGATAAAGTCAATTTGACTTTAGAAAATAATAATAAGTTAATTAATAACTTAAATCACTTAAAAAAGCATAACTTCCTCAAATCTCCATATATCTCCGTGCCGTCAGAAGCTGGCGAACACTGAACCATAGATGCCTGTACTGAAACCAATACTGGAGTGAAGGAATGGGCAATGACAATGCCCACTAAAATGGCTACTGACCCTCTAACCAGATCCTGTTAGCCTACAAGAGTTTGAATAATAGGCTAACCACCATCAAATTAGATCACGCCAAAAAGGGGGACATTACAAAGGTGTAGTGATTATGGGTTCAACCCCTTTTTCGAGTTCTATGATGTGTTCAAAACCTCTTTTGGGAGGAAGGCCTGGTTGAATATTTTCAAATACCTTTTTGTGTTGTTTAAGGATGGGTTATATATACATATGTATGTCTTTGCCTTGGGGGGAGGACTTGTCAAGGATCATGCATTGGGCAGCCCATTGTACTGGACCATGTCTAAAGATTCTTTCTATTCTTTTGGATGAGACTACTCTTGGGGATCCATCAGATAATCCTTGTAAGAGGACTTCTTGTCTGTTATGTTGAAAGCAAAGTTCCAATTTTGGGAAGTCTAGGTAAAAATGTCCCAAAGGGTGTAGCCATGGGACGCCCATAATTACATCCATGTCCCCCATGTTTACAACATAGAAATCTTCTTTGATTGGATGCTTCCCCAATGTGAGACTTAGTTGTGAAATCTTTTTGGTACATGGTGTGGTAGATCCATCAGCCAATGATACATTAAAGCCCTTAAAATCTTTTGTTTTTAAGTTCATTCTAGTGGCCAAATTATCGTTGATAAAGTTGTGGGTAACCCCACTATCCACAAGTGCGGTTACCTTTTGCCCTTTAAGAACACCCCTAATTTGAAAAGGGTGATGCTTGGATACTTTTGAAATTGCAGCTAAAGTTCCATGTTCTTCCTCCTCACATTTTCTTCTTTTATTTGGGTTTTCTTCTTCTTCTTCTTCTTCCCATACTTCTTTGTCGGATAGTGCTTCTATGTTGTGTTCTTGGCTTCTTTTCCCACGCTTGTGCCTTGACTCCTATTTTTCCTTACACTTGTGGCACAAGTTTTTTTTTTTTGATACTCTTCTCGATTACAAATATGTCCATGTGCCCATGTCTCCTTGCATTTGTAACAAAATTCCTTTTTTCTAATTACTGCCCGTTCACCTTTAGGAAGAAAAGCACTTTGGTGCCTATCTTTCTTGTAGGAAGTTTTATCTTTTGGTGATATATTTTTGGGGTGACCTTTATCAAGTCATAGGGCTTTTAAGATTGCATCTTGGAGAGATGTGGGATCAAGGGTACTTACTAGGCCACAAATAGCTTATGAGAGTCCCTCTATAAATATGTGAGTCTTTATTTGGTTATTCTGGGGATCATGACTGAAATTCTTTGGGATTCAGCCACATAGTCTTCAACGTTCCCCTCTTGCCTCAGTTGGGTTAATTCTTTAAAATATCTCTTAGGGTGTTTTTTGGTGAAATCTTTCAATGAGCTTTTGGGTGAAGTCATCATAAGTTTTTATGTTTTGGTGGCCTTGGGTAATCAAGCCATGGTGCCATCAATTGCGTGCAACCCCTTCCAAATGTAGTATGGCGAATTTGATGGCATCTTTTTCTATCATTGGATTGAGGGATAAATATGTTTCCAATTTTTGGATCCATGAGTGGGCGATGACCTTCCTTGACTCATCAAAGTTAGGGAGAGTTATCTTGCCTATTTTATGATGTAAGTTTTTATTAGGTTGACCCCTCTCCTCTCTAGGGTTACTTCTTTTTCCAGCTTCACAATATTCCATAAAGGGGATGTCTCTCTTAACTTCAGGGTTGAGTCTTGAATAGGCTATAGCCAAGTCATTTAAAAGTTGGTTTGATGTATTGATTTCTTCTTCTTCTCTTGGCAATCCCTCCCTAGGTAGAAAGGAAGGTCTAGTTATCGTAGGTGTTGACCCTAGCGGAGTTCTATTGTTATTTTCAGAATGATTAGAAGTGACTTCCCTCCCATTAGTTTGGGTAGGTCTAAGAGTGTTGATCGTGTTGTTCATGTTTTGAAGGGTTTGTAAGAGAAGTTGTGTTGTCTTCTCATTTTGCTCCATGAGAGTTTGAGTGGTTTGTTTGTTGTGCTCCATGAAAGCCGTCAATTCATTTCCCATTTGTTCACTCATTGTATTGTTTGGAGTAGAGTCGTTTCTTGCTGCAAGTTTCCTCTTTTCTCTCTCTAATGCCCTCTGAGTTCTTCGGCTTGCTTGCATATACTTTTCCTCGTGATCCTTAGGTTGGCAAGATCAAGGCTCTAATACCAATTGTAATGTCCCCTACTTGGAGTATGACTGAATTTGCCTCAAGTGACACACAACATAAAATTGTTTTACAAATATATTTATCCATAGTAAATTATATAATAAATATTGAACTTAAGAATAAATGAACTATTAACATTTATTAGATAATGAACAACAACTATAAACTTGAATCTAATTTATAGACTCTTTTCCAATAACCAATCATGGTAGGGATTGGAGAGAAATGCATGATAGGTCGTCATAAGAGTTATTTATCACAAGTAAGCCCAAGGGCGTGCTCATACCCCCCTTGGCCCCAAGTGGCAGGAACATCCAATCAAAACATTTCCGTCCAACTTAGGGTGGGGTACTTACATTGTGAGAAAAGGAACATCCAACCAAGACAATTCCTATACCACCCTTCCCTAACATGTTTCCTTGCCAACCCTACACATGATTACTTAAAGGAAAATATGTAGATTACAATAATATAAATAAATTCACTATTTCCCTTATTTACCAATTTAGACATTACATACTTCTCCTCATATCAGTCATTATGAACTTAGCTATATATCTATCAAAATTATACATTCCATGTATATACAGTCATATGCATACCAATCACTTATTGTATTGATAACGGCTGATTTTCTGAATGCAGATTTCTATTTCTGATCTTTTTCAATTCCAGCTTTCTAATTGATGCTTTTACAAATGATTTGTCTTTCCTTATATATCCTTCCAATGAGAATGGGCCACACCATTCATACCAAGCGCTGCCTTTCTTATTTATTTTAATTTAAATTGCATCTTATTTAGGAATCGCTGCTGTATAGTCTTTAACTAATTTTACTCAATTTTATTCATGGATCGCTGCATTCAATATTTCTTTAAAAGTCCCCTTGGTCAGCGATTACTTTCTAATTTATGTTATACTCTGTGATCTCCTCAGTTATTAATTTCTGTGAAGGCTTGTGAAGGGGGGATTAGGAGGGGAGGTAGAGGGGGCGAGACATACTGCTTTGTGACATCGTTGAAGTGATCCCATAGTTGGGAAGACCTAGGCATGAAACTTTGGTAATGTTGTTGACCTTTGTGGACATTGGATGGGTAATACTATCGAAATGGGCAGATGTATGAAAATGTATGGATTCCCTGTGCTTTCGTTGATTGAAAGTCAAATGAATAATATTATGTTCTTTCAGTGGTATATTTATGTGCTCAGTTCAATAACCTGTCAATTTTACTTCCAACAAGATAACATCATTTAATTTATGGATGCAAAAATGTGTGTCTATTGAAAATGGACTTTCTATCAGTTGCAGTTTAAGCCTGATCTGAGTGTGACACATTCTGACATTTGTGAACCTGAGAGTCAAATATGACTTTATCATTTCTTTACGTAGCTAATGGATAAACTAGTATGTGCGTTTTATGTTTAGTGGATTATGTACGTATACTGACATTTTATTTACTATGCACAAATTTCGCTTAACTAATAAGGCGCAACTGGGTTGAACTTCTTATGTAGGATAAAACAGTGAAGGCACGGTTTAGTAGAATTCCGAGTCTTGATGAGCTGTGCTCATTAGCCACGGAAGGTTTGAAAGCTGATGCAGTTATTGTAGATGCAGAGAAGGACAAACGACTTGCAAAGTTGAAGCAATTTACTATAGCATCAGTGAAGGGTTTGAGTTCAAATCCTGCCTCGATGATAAAAAAAATTGCTGATGTGGTGAGATACTATGCATACGTATTGGTTTAGTTATATTCAGTTGTAGTTTTTGACTGTGTAATCTTTGTTTCTTCTTGGATTTTTTTCTTGTCACTTTTTGTCTAACTCTTGCAATTCCTTCATTTTGGCTGTAACCCAATTCTCTTTCTATTTGCTAACAGTTCCTATTCAATCAGATTGATATTTTTAAATTTAATTACCACTAAATCAAGCTGACTTTCATAAGAATGTAAGAATTTAGATCATATATTTTCAGAGACAATGAAGTGAAAGGCTTGTTGAAAATGTGATCTGCAATGGTGAAAAATGTGAATAAGTTTAATTTATAATTTTATGACTAACAAAATTACTAGGCTAAGACACCTTCTAGATAAGCTAAAATTTGATATTGTTATAAAGTGAACTATGATGTTACAGTTCAGCAAGTCTAAGAGAGTTAGAAGAATTATAAAGCATACACCACTGCAATCTACATTAGGTTTTGAACAATATGTAATAATCGTACGTAGTTCATATATAATGAGAAAATATTCTCAATGAACCCAGTGATGGTAATGCAATTCAGGATTTCATAAAAACATAGGAGAAAGCGAAAAAAGAAGAAAACTCTAATACTGGGGATTCCATCATCAGAAAGTGCAGGACCCTGTCTGGTGAATGGGAGATGGGAAAATGATAGCAATAAGCATCTGTAAATATTTCAAACTTCACCATATTCTTTAACATCTCATCTTATCTGGTTACAGTATGCTATGAAAAATGAATTTTATTGTATGCAGGATGTGGTTTGGGCAAGGCTTAAGGTGAATCCCAACTTTTAGGGGATGGCAAAGGGGGCATGCTCCAAAAATACATAAAAATATTTTTTTATATATGAGACTTGCCTTTTCTCAAAAGTAAAAGTTTATTTTAAAATATATTGTCATACTAAAATAAAAGTAAACTCAAACAAAGCAATGACATTTTGAAACCTCACTTGTCATGTATTATTGAGAAAACCAAATATGCATCTAAATTTAATCAAATTCCAGAATAAAGTATACTTCATATTCAAAATCTGCAATTCTCATGTTACTATAAGTCAGAAGTATTTGTCTTTAGATCCCTAAATTACTAAAGAAGAATTATTCTCTCAAACATAGTTTAACAAAATCACAAAACTCTCACAAAACTTGGGAGTTGGAAAGGCTCTTTAGTAACCTGCTTAATTACTAGATGCCAATATTTTTACTAAGACTCACCAGTGACTTGCTAAAAATTCATTGAAAACTCTAAGAAAACTTGCGACCTGCAATAGAATCTTTTCCGTGGTTCCATAAGTGCTTTCCACCAAAAAAATCATCATTTTGCATCATTTTCATCTCCTTTTTAAGCAATGATAAACTATGCTACCAAGTCATGCTTTTAAGGCCCCCACCCCTGTATGGTTCTAAAATGGGTCACGGTTCGTCTTAGGTACGCCCCTAAGTATGCCCAAGGTGCTACTTGGACGCCTTGAGTGGTACCCCAGAGAAGGACGATTGGGAACTCAGGTGATACCTTGGGTGTACCTACGATGCCTGGGGCCCAAAATATGAAAAAAAGACATTTAGAAAAACACTCCCAAAAGGCTTTGGTTTCCCTAAAGTGAGGGCATAGAAAAGTTTGAAGAGTACTGAGATATACTAAGGAGGGGGAGGGCAGGTGAATCATTATAACAACAATCTTTTGTTGATGTTATTGACAGCCGCGGGCCTCTTACTTCCAGGCACGATTTTTATGAGACAATAAATTAAATGTAGCCTAATGGCTATTTATTTATTGTTGATAATCTTTAGTGAAGAGGCGCTTCACTTAATACTAAATGATAATTATTATTATTATTTTATATGGGCCGACCTCTCCTTGATAATCGCACCACTTCATAAAGACGTGTTTCTTGGTGGCCGACTTCACACCATGAAGGGGTGCGATCTCTCCTCTTTATTTGTATAGATATGAGATCATTCATTCATGTTCATAATCAAGTTCATTCAATACAATTCGCATTCAAGAAGAAGTTCGCGCCTTAGCAACAGATGTAATGTCCCTTACCCAACCCTGTCCTAGGACTCGCTTGTTTGCCCTAGAATGCGTTTGTTGATTAGGATTATGGTTTCTTCCTTCCAAATGAGTATTCTCCTAATTCCATAACTCTAGATTGGGATCCTGTATTCATCCATATTGACAACATATCTATTAGCATTAATATCTAGATATCAAAAATAAGACATAATCATAATGCAATTATGCAAACATAATCATACTTGTACATTGAAAACATAAGAATAGTCACTCAGCCCATCAGGAGAGGAGAATCCGTAAGGGCCAGTGGTCTACTACCTCCTATTGCCCAACCCTTGTCTAGGGCCAACGGGGCAGAATGTCTAGGTGGAACCCCCATCCCTCCATGACCCAACCTTTGCACCGGGCCAATGGGGCAGATTGCCCAACCCTTGCTTCAGGGCAACGGGGCGGAACCTAGATGGGGTTTTTAGATAAACCTTATACGTCATGACTCACTTCTCCTGGCATGATTACAATCAGATTGCAGACAGTTCTATACAATTTCCCGGTATTCAGTCATTAGCAATTCAGTTGCATTTTCATTTATGATGCTATAAAAAGAGTCCAACATAAGTATACAATTCAACATCATGATATATCAGAGTGCAAGAGTAAATATAACAAGATCCAAGTCTATAGATCATTCATCATATTCTATAGATCAATGCAGTCCAACAAATTCAAATTAGTACAGTTCAATATATGTATATTAGCATGAAGGTATAACATAATGCATAACTCAATTAAGCAATCCCCATATTTATATGTTCAAACTTCAATCAAACATAAATGTAGATCAAGCATCATTAGAACCAACTCTAAACAAGATAAACAATAATGGTCTATATTCCTTCAACAACTACACAGTTTGCTAGATCTAATGCCCAAAATTAATGCCAAGAGTTCTATTTCCAGATTCTGATATATCAAGAAGGAATGGTCTTCAAAACACATCAGAATCACATATATATATATATAAATATATTTCAATGAATAAACACTGGATATTATAATCAATAGAACACAGATCATCTAGGGCCTGGGTCAAGGGTCTATGCAACATCATTATGTCAGATTGAGAAAATCAGATATTAAAGCCAGTGAGTGATCTCACCTGATTGGCTATGTCTTCCCATGACTCTTTATTCCTTAATCGTCTTCCTTGAACCTTATATTGGATTGATCATAGGATGAGGACAATTCATAAATATACATAATCTACTTATGTTTATATTAAAGAGTCATCATTACTTATAAGGATCATTATTGCATAATCCTGTACACACACATATATATATATATATACACACTTCATATACATACATATATAATTTTTCTTTTACTTATATCCATTAGTATTCATATATATATGTTTATATAATTATTCTTTCCTTATTCATATATATTCTTTATTCATTGCATATTATTCATTATAAAATTTATCTATATCTATGCATATATACTTGTATGCCTATTATATATATATGTAAATATAATCAAATCTTATCAAATTAGGATCCTAAAAAATCTATGGAAATTCTAAGTCTAAAATTCTGTGTAAGAATTCTAAGTCAGATTTTATTTTCTGTATTGTGAATGTGCTGATTGTAGAACAATTTATTAATTTCGATGTCTCCAATCGATGTTTGCTATCATGTTATGTATCTAAAGGAGAGACACGTACCTCGAAGAAGATACGCGCCTCCAAGGAGAGATGTGTCCCTTGAGCGCGTGGGTCTCCTATAGGCAACCGATGCTAATCGGTGGCTTAACATAACCATTTTGCATTTACCTTCTTGCGATTTCATAATGCAAACATTTAATTTATTATTTCAAATTTTATTCATGCTCATAAATTCGAAATTCTTATTTTCCAGAAATATTTATTTGATGAGTAATTTCAATCACATATAAATGATGATGATGCATCAGCAATCATCATTTATATCTTACCGAAGCTACCTTACAATAACACTTCCTCTTAGTTAGGGAAGATATTTCAAATCAAATAAGTGGAGATATCACCTTCACATGTGATATCGAAGATATGGTATGTTTTCTCAATATTGTGAAGTCACATGACATTCTTCATAACACATCTTCATTATGGTATGTGCACTGACATCAAGTCACATGATGTCTACCATAATAATTCATGGCATGTCCACGAATATATAATTATCCACCATGATTATCTCTTAAGGATCACAATGATCTTCAAATGACATCAAGTCCCATGATATCCATCAAGTGTCCAAGAGATACTATCATGACATGTCCACAGATATCAAGTCACATGATATCTATCATGATAGTTCAACTCATCATTGTAGAGTCGTCACTTTACAATGTCACATACAAGTGTTCATTATTAGAAAGATCACTAGCTTTCAATAATGTACATAGGGGGAGTAGGCCCATAAGGTCATGCAGTCACACACATGACAAAAGAGTTTACACATTAAACATCTTTATAGATTAGTACAACTTATAAACAATTTGAATTTCAAACATAATATCAAATTACATTTCAACCATACCAAGTTTCTTCCTGAAGTGTTCTACCTTGATTCGGGAGAGAGGTTTGGTGAGAATGTCTGCTGTTTGATCATTTGTACTAATATACTCTAACTGGATCACATTCCTTTCTACCATGTCACTTACATAATGGTAGGGGATCTCAATGTGCTTAGATCTATCATGGAAGACAGGATTTACAGAGAGTTTGATGCAACTCTGATTATCACAATGAATAATTGTAGGATTCAAGGGCTCACCAAAGAGTCCCACAAGCAATTTACGAAGCCAAACTGCTTCTCTTGGCCCCATAGAGGCTGCAATGTATTCAACTTCTGTCGAGCTTTGTACTACTGAAGATTGCTTTCTGCAAATCCAAGAGATCATAGCCGATCTTAAACTGAAGCAACATCCTGATGTGCTTTTTCGATCGGTTACACTTCCTGCCCAATCTGAATCATACTATCCATGTAGATCTAGTTGGTCATTTCTGTAAAGAAGATCATATCCAATAGTGCCTTGAAGATATCTCAATAAATGTTTCACAGCCATAAGGTGAATTTCCTTTGGGTCACACATGAACTGGCTGAGAGCATTCACTGCATAGCAAATATCAGGTTTGGTGTTAACCAGGTACATCAAGGATCCAATCATTTGTCTATATAGGGTTGAATCTACACACTTGGATTCTTCTGCTGCTTCTTTCAGTTTGTGAAGGTTGGTTTCCATAGGTGTAGACATGGGTCTACAGTCCAACATTCCAAATCTCTTCAGAATATCAATAGTATACTTTCCTTGGTTTAGTATAATGCCATCTGATTTTTGCCATACTTCCAAACCTAGGAAGTAGTATAGAATGCCCAATTCTTCATGTCAAATTCGGAAGTTAGATCCTTCTTTCCTTGAGCAATGAGGTGATCTTCTCCTGTTATCAGCAGGTCATCAACATATAAAATAATTATTAACATATCACCTTTGATTACCTTAAAGTAAAGATTTGGGTCTGCATCATTCTTGGAAAATCCTAGTTTCAAGAGGTAGCTGTCAATTCTTTCATACAAGGCATTGGGAGCCTGTTTAAGTCCATAGAGAGCTTTCTTTAGTCTGCATACATGTGAGTCAGGTTTATGTATCACAAAACCTTTAGGCTGTTCTAGATAGACTTCCTCTTCAATGTTTACATTTAGGAAGGCAGTTTTCACATCCATTGGATGGATCTTCTAGCCTTTAGCTGCAGCAATGGCTAACAGTGCTCTCACAGATGTGTAACGGGCAACAGGTGCAAATGTTTCTTCATAATCAATGCCTTCCTTTTGTGAAAAATGTCTCACCACAAAACGTGCCTTATGTTTTTCTATACTGCCATCAACAACATGCTTGATTTTGAAGAGCCACTTAGAAGAGACAACAGATTTCTCTTTCGGTCTAGGCACTATATCCCATACATCATTCTTTAGAATGGACTGATATTCTTTCGTCATTGTGTCCTTCCATACTTGATGTCTGTAGGCTTTTATAACACTGACAGGTTTTGAATTAATGATGTTGTTCATTAGAGCAACATAGCTAGAGAACCGTTTGGGTCGTTTACTTTCCCTAAACGTTCCTTTGGGTGCTGCATGATTCTTGGCTTCTTTGATCATCTTTCTAGCCCAAAGTGGCCTCTTTCTACCGTTGTCATTTGTATTCTCATCTGAAGTAGATTGAAGTTCATTTGGCATTTCCTTAGGATACTCCCTTTGAATCTCAGGAGCAGGTTCCATTTCTAGTACTCTAGGGGAACAGGTTTCTATCTCACTATAACTTCTTGCCCTTTTGAGTGCAATGTCTTCTTCAAAGATGACATCTGTGCTCAATTCAATTTGTTTATGCCCGGATACGAATATCTTGTAGGCTTTGGAGGTTTCACTATATCCCACAAATACACCTTTCTTTCCGGAAGGTTCTAGTTTGAATCTCTTCTCTTCGGGCACATGAATATAGAGAGGGCAACCAAAAATCCTAAAATGACTAATATCAGGTTTTATGCCGGTAAAAGCTTCTTCAAGAGTTTTGTTATCTAGATGAGAATGAGGACATCTATTTTGAATGTAGACAGCAGTTCTAGAGGCTTCTGCTGAGAAAGAAGTTTCGATGTTTTGGTCAAGCAACATTACTTTAGTAGCTTCTACAATGGCTCTATTTTTCCTTTCAGCAACCCCATTTTGTTGAGGGTTGTAGGCTACTGTAAACTCCCTCTTAATCCCAACCCTCAGAATTCCTTAAAAATTCCAGAGGTGTATTATTTCCCATTGTCTATCCTTAAGATTTTTATCTTCTTCCCAGAAAAGTTTTCAATAAGGGCTTTGAACTCCTTGAACCTTTTAAGGATTTCTTTTGACTCTTTACACTCAAGGAAATAAATCCAGGTTTTCCTAGAGAAGTCATCGATAAATATGACATAGTATAGAAATCCTGCCTTGGAAGGTACAAACATGGGTCCACATTAATCAGAGTGAACCAGTTCTAATACATTTTGGGTTTTACTCAAGCTATTGTGAAAGGATCCTTTTGTATTCTTTCCTAGGGCACAACCTTTACAAGTTCCTTCATGAGATGGTTTTAACTTAGTTAAGCTTGTTACAAGTTTTTCCACAGAAGGTAGGGCACGGAAATGAAGGTGTCCTAATCTTCTATGCCAAATTTCATTTGAATCAAAAGTGTCAAGGGTAAGGGCTTGCTTAACCTCAGTGCATAGTTTTTAAAGATACACTTGTCTTATACCTATGGTTTGGGCTTTCTTGATAGTTGAGTTCTTAGGCCATGCTAGAACTTTCCCATCCATAAAGGTAACTCTATATCCATTGTCTTCAAGGGCAAAGATGGATATTAGATTCCTCTTTATTCCAAGTACAAATAAGACTCCAGTGAGTTGAAAGGAAAGACCGGATTTCATTTTGATGGAGCAAGTTCCGACCCCTTTTATAGGGTGTGCAGAATCATCCCCAATGGTTACTTCTTCATTAGTCTTTTCAGTCATAGTGTCTAAGTGTTCTCTGAACCCTGTGATATGTCTAGAGGAACCACTATCAATTACCCAGTTTTGGGTGTTGTTAGATAGTTGACTAGATAAGGTTGAATAGGACACAAAGTTCTCAGATTCATGATTTGAATTTGACTTTCCTACGTTAGCAAAAGATGCTTGTTGTTTTGATTTGTCAGGGCACTTCATTGTATAGTGGCCATATTGATCACATCTAAAACATTGTACTTGAGAGATGCCTTTCTTCTTGGAAGATCCCTTTCCATTGGAATTTCTCTTTCTTTTAAATGATCCTTTCCTGTAGGAGTTTTTCTTACTCCTTTTATTAGATGTTGTGTTGAGCACATGAATGTCTGCATCTATGTTCTTTTGTTGAGAGTCTTGTTTCCTCTTGAAGGCAATCTGTTCTTAGCCTTTCAAACTTGGGGAGTTTAGATCTCGCACTTATTCCTTGAACAAATGACTCCCATGAGTTTGGTAGGCCTCCTAGTGCAATTAGAGTTAACTCTAGTGCAATTAGAGTTAACCGACCAAGAATTCTGTTTATGCCGGGGCACCTGAAGATCATATGTTGGCAGTGTCGATTCCTGAATTCAGTTGAATTGGTGAGATAAGGAGTTTTGCCTAAGCTACAATGTTTAATTATTATTAAAGGTAACTATAATAATAATTAATATTTTAATGTTATGTTATAACATTATATTTGCACTTTATGACTTGAGGGGTCCTAAGTTATTAAAAGGAGGGCATTTCAATTAATTATTTGGATGCCAGTGATAACGACATATTTTAATATTCTTAAAGTGCAAATATTATATTATTTAAAATGATTCAAAAAGGGCAAAATGGAGGGAATCAACCTAAAGGTAAAATATATCTTTTATCCCACATTGGCGAGAAAAGTGTGTGAGCTCCTCCAAGAAAAGAATAAAAAGGGACTTAAGAGCTCATTTCTAAATAACCAGGATTTGATATTGTCTTATGATTTCTCTTGGCATTTGGATAAGGGAGCCCTAGGGTTTTTGCCAGCGTATTGGCATTGTAGAGAGTAGTTGCTTCATTGCAAGAACATGCCGAGGTTGTGAAATATCCGCTGTAGATGCTTAACTGTTGGCCTCATCTAGAGGTCAAGTTTGTGCTTCATCAGATTTACGGGTGAATTTTAGAAATAAAAGTTTCTTCATCTTTCAATACCGGAAGATTGTATTCCTGGTATGCTCTATTGTAAAAGCTTTTCAAAGTGAATCAATAAAATTATCTTAGTGCTGTAATAGGGTTTTATATTTACATTTCCAGTATTTATTGCATGCCTAGCTTTATATTTCAAAAATACAGAATACAGAATAAACACAAACAAATTCAAAAACCCTCATCAGAAGTACAAAGTTTGAGAAGTTGCAAGAAGATGAGTTCTTACAATGGTATCAGAGCTGATATCCTACCATCCTGTGTTGATTTTCGAAAAGAGAATTCTCAGAATTTAGGGTTTGAAAGTTATTAGGTGATTTGAATTTACATATACAAAATCATAATTCAAGTTATATGCTTATGAATGAAGTTATTTTTGAAGATCATGGGGTTATCAAGCCTGACATATTTAGCTTTGAAGGAGTTCAAAGAGGAATTGTAGAATTCATTAAATTTAAGGCTAAATTTGACGAAATTTGGAGCCGTTAATTTTTGAAGGTAATTGCTTATCAGATGTGAATCGTGGAGTAAAAGACAGTTTTTGGATAGAGACAAATTGAAATAAGCACTCAAAAGAAGACAAAAGGGCGAATCTAGAGAGGACTTGGCAAGGTTTCTCTTCTATTGGTGAAGTCGATTATAACGAAGGAAGAGTCGGTCTTTGTGAAAGCTCCGATACATAACTGGAGGGAATGTCTTATTTGATAAAGACAAAACATATGTAAGCTGAGGCAAATTCGAATAAGGTATCAATTTATATTCAAGCGCTGGCGATAGAAAAATCAAAAAGTGATATTCGGGAGGTGTTTAAGAGAGACGAACTTTGGAAGAAAATGTGGCAAGGAAATATATGAAGATGGACACATTTATGGAAAGTCTCATATGAAACAAATGTGAAGCACCAAGTCTCAAAAATCGTGGACTTTGTAAAAGCCAAAAGAATTCCTTGAACTATCGGGTGTTGAGGAAGCAAAGCCAATTTTGAATATTTTATCATTGAAGAGTTTCTTGACTGTCGCCACCTATGATAGAGACACGATTTATAAGAATCGTAGTCAAGGGAAAGACAAGGCACAAAAGACGAATGGTGACACAGATAAGAAAAATTTGAAGCTGACGCTAGAGTTGGAGGAAACACATTCTTTCAAGGGATCGTAATATCTGAAGGAGACGTGTTAATTTAGCAATCTGGGCGATGCTTCTTGAAATCTTCTGGGCATATAAAATCAGGTTCCATTTGATATAATAATCTGTAGTTAGCATTGCATTCTCATTCTAATAAATTAATAATAACTATCATCTATAGCTGCTTTATAGTATGGGAGGGCACTTACAGAGATTGTAATTAGTTATGATATGGAATTGATAGATGCATACAAACTATTTGTTAAAATAATATGATCCTGCAATTGCAAATTTACATTTGACTCGGTCATTCTTTGCATTTGGAAAATCAAGAAGAAGTGTTACATTGCATCCTAAATTCATCTCAGTCAATTTCACATGATCATTTGAGTCCCCTGTATGCATAATCTCATTACTTGCATTGAAATATCAAAAGAAACCACAAACAACAGTTTAAAGAAGACACAAGCATTTGTTTGACGAAATATTAGAGTTCCAAAATCAGAAAATTCAGAATTATTGCTTCTAAATTTGCTGATGAGGTATTGGTTGCTTATGAGGATTATAGAGCACTTCCAGATAATGTCAAAGATCTCTTAGACTTCGAGCAATATATGGAGCATCGGATGGATTATAACAAACAAAGAAGCAAATGAAAGAAATGTGAGCAGCTAAGTGTTGAGAGCACCTTAAATAATATTCAGCGAAAACCTATGCCTTCACAACAAAGATTAGCTCGTAGCTTGCAGCAGTCGTAAGATTCCATTTCAAGACGAAGCTCATCACAAAACAAAAAGAAGAAGTTGTGTTTCTATTGCAAAGGGACGTACGATGCAAACCATGATTTCCCTTTGAGACCTAAGGGCAAGGCGAATAGAATAATGTGGGCTTTCTATGAGGATTCAAAATCTGAAAAATCTGACCAGCAAAGTAATCATGAGGAATCTGAGTCAAAACATGAGGTCTCTATAGGTGAAGTATCCAGAAGTCTCTATGATGAGTTTGGTTTAAAATATGATAAGTTAGCAGATCATGATCTTCAACCTACAGATGGACATGGGGTTGAAAATGAAGTGGTGGTTGATAAGGAAATTTTACATCAAGAAAATAGTATGGTGGAGCCACATAATGATATTCACAACATTCCAGAAGTTGTGATCAACATTGCTAACAATTTTTATTTTCATGACAACATTGATAAAACTTTGCAACAACATGAGACAATAGTGATTGGACATGTGCAAAATGATTCTCAAGGACATTGAAATTTTACCAAAACACATATCCATTATAAAACCTTTGCAATAAGATTCATATTATTAAATATCAGGTTAAGAGAATTGAGAAAGCAGCCCCGGACAGAGCTACCTGAGAGTATTTTGTCACTAAAAGCTGACTGATGCCCATATAATATTACAAGGTCACCCAATGGCAACTGGATCCAAGTCAAGGGTTTTGAAAAATCAAAATCTGATTGTAAACTATACTGCGTAATAATGCTGATTATACTTGCAAACAGTAAATAATTTTCCAGAATTTGCTTAATGTATTCCAACTTGATGCAAAATGCAAGCATGGAATGATTTTGAAGAATTTTGAACAAATTTTAATGCAATTTTCAGATCTGAAATGTAATAATTGTCTGATTGTAATATGCAGAGACCTAAACATGATAATTTTAAATGCCAATTTTTTTGATCTTAAAGAATGCTTTTTCTTTCACTAAATGAACTAGATTTAAAATGCTTTATAAAATGAAGTTATTGATTTGAAAACGGAGATATTCAAGTACAGTGCAACTGAGCAGACAAGGACAAAATAGTGTGAAAAAGTTTTCTGAGACACCTGTACAAGGACAAGGTTGCCCAGGGGCGACGGACTCTTTGTACAAGGTTCTGAAAATTCAAAAGCTGAATGTTTAGATTGATGTTTAAGGTTACTCTTCCTATCTGCAAACAGGTTTGACAGTGACTGTTTTTCCATAATTTTTCAATGTAAAGGAAATGCAAATGTATGACAATTTTGAAACAAAATGACACTTTTTTTGAATGCAATTTTGAATTGAAAATCTGATCTAAATGACTGAAACACACTGTAATGCAATCTATGATGGAATGTGTATGCAATTTTTTTCGGATTTTTTATGATTTCTATAATGCAATATGCAACTGTAAATGAGAAATGCAAAACACAGTGGTGCAAAATCTAGATCTAGGGTTTGAAAGATTACCAAATCAGAAAGGTATAATGTAAGAAAGTCGGGTTGACCAAAATGAAGCAAAAAAAATGTGGTACACTCTAAAAGTTTAAGACTCAAGACCTAGGTTGTATTTTATTGTTTTTATGGTTTCATTAAGATGCAAATCAACAAGGTGCGTAGATTGACTTTCAACCTGTTGGGCGAGTCAACCGGAGCTAGATTTGCATGTATTTGAGGATGGGAGTGATTTAGGAATGATTTGAAATGATTAATCTAATTAAACTAAATGACTTAGTATGTTAAATGCAATTTTTCGAAGATAAATAGACAGAAACAAATTCTGCAAGTAGATCTGGAAAGTGTAGATTGATGTGTACCTATCACCAAAATTTGGATTTGAGTGCTGTAGTAGGACTGGGTCCCCCTTGGGTGACTAGGTTTTTGTTAGGGTGTCTTTCTCAAATTTTCAGGGTCCTTTGGTGCTGGATTTGAAATTTGTTTTTTGCTTGTCCCACTGTTGGAATGTTGTCAGTAAATTCTGTAATGGAGTTTTTGTATCTTGACAACTTTGATGACAACAAATGCAACAATGCAAAATGGGTCTTCAAACTCTCTTCAATTCTTTCTAAACCTTCAACTTGCACATTAACAAAGAGAGAAGATGTTGTGCCATATAGGGGCTTGCCTCAGTCAAACCCCGTGTAAGTATTTCCATTTCCACAATGGCAATGTCAATGATAAACCGATAATGGAAAGGAAGGAAATGATGAATGAACAAAATACTGCAATTTACAACCCTTCAATGGCTTCCTTGAAGGACTGAAGACATACATATTACTTCAAGGATTTGGATCTTGCTTGTATGCTTGAATGTAATTGGAGATTTACAACAATGTTAGTCTTCACAAAACATGAACATGAACATACATAGAATTTGATGTGATGTTTGATCTTGAGTTACTATAATAAACTCTGATAATGCTGCTCTTGACTTGCTCAATAAAGCTCTTGACAAAAGTATTTGCTCAATTGTGTGTCTTAGTGCTTGTTAGATTTCAAAATAATAAAATAACTAGGTATTTATAGGTGTTTATCTAATTTCTTGAAAATTAGATTCCAAAAGCGGACACTTCATATTTGAGTTTTCAATTTTGGATATTAAAATACTATCAAAAAACATTTAAATTTGGGTCTTGACTAAGAGGGGGGACCCAGTCGCCCATGGGCCATTGGGCCCTTGCCTAAAATTCTAGGACACTCAAAGTCGGGGACAATTTAATGATTGAATGCATTTGTTTAATACTTGTCCTTAGGATAACGGTAAAAATTAGACTTTGGA
>CM021102.1:618937837-619024309 GCA_007115665.2 Sequoiadendron giganteum | reverse complement strand
GGATGTCCCAAGGACGAGGGGACAAGAGGACATCCCCAAATTTGCCAACAACCTCATAAATGTTTCGAAAACTAGGGGATGTTTGGGCTTGAGATAGGGGACGATTGAGGATGTTTTGTAATGTCCCTTGACCGTCTCGGGGACGGTTGGCCGTCCCCTGCCTCAGGCCCTTGATTTAAAAAAAAAACATTTTCAAGTTAGAAAAAAAGCATTATTTTTATTGTGGGTCCCTACCTCCCGACTTGTCGTTATGAGGAATAGAGTCACCATTTTGAGTCATTTGAACATTTGTATGAGAAATTATATATATAAGGTGCAAATGGCAAATGCGAGGAAGAGCATGAAGTAGGAATTTTTTCACAACAGTAAGGTATGGATATGGGTTTATATTAATGATGGAGGGGGAGTAATTGCACGAAGGTTACTGTTGCTTGTTAGACTTTTGGTGATATAATTTAGAAGTGTTGCTTCATACAATATATACATAAAATATTAAAATATATAAAAAATTTATAACTTGTAAGCTGTATGTTATTTTTTAATATCACAATTCACATGCATATTGACATTGAATTTTGAATTTTGAATGCATATTGAGTATTGACAATGAATTTTGAACACAGTTATATGTTAAGGTTCTATAATGTATATTATATATGCTTTATCCATGTTTTCATAGGAATATTTAAAATTTCCCTATATAGTTAAAATTTTCCCTATATTTTATATAGCCATCCCCTTTTCCGTCCACTAGTTGTCCCCAAAATTGGCTTGAAAAATTGGGGACTTGGGGACTCGTCCCGTCATCCCCTGCTGTCCTTGACCTGAAAACTTAGGGTAACACTGAATGGAAGTCACTGACTTTGGCAAAGAAATGTAATAGAACTTTGAGCCTTCCATTCTTGTATGCTTGGGTTAAGTAGTGCCTCTTAGAAAATTTGAATATGTGGCCAGGATTTTTAGGTTGGATTGTCTTATGACGTTGGTTGCTTGAATGCAATATTGCCTTTTTCATTTCAACATGAATGCTATTCTTGAATACTATCACATACCCTTAGTCTAGCATTCCGTATTTGTATAGCTGCCTGTGGGTTTCTCATATTCATTGCAACATGCTATTTTTTATTATTAAATGAGGGTTCTATTGGCATCCTCACCCTTGGAATAAAAATGAGTAGAAGAGATTACATATTCGTAAATGTATGCAAAATGAAACACCATCAACTACATCAAAAGAAAGAAGGCTTGAGCTTGACAAAACTGAGCCAAAACACTAAAACAAAACATAGTCCACAAAACTAAAGGAGGCCCTAGCTTGCAACACCTCCACTAGCTTCTTCATGGACGTCCTTCCTAAAACACTCCTAAACTATCACAAAATCCAAAGATTCCAAGGAACAATTTTCATCTAGGTTGGAGAAAATCACTCCATGTAGCAACTACTTTCATTAATTGTCCCTTTGGCATAGACCACCTTCTAGTGCAAGTAGTGTGTAGAAGCTCAACACTTCAAAGAAACCATTATTGTGGGAGATAACCGAAGTTTTCAAATCCAAATTGATGTATTCCAAGAACTTTCTGACCATTCTCAGGTTATGAGAGAGCTCCTTGATCTTCTATTTTAGAGCTCTCACCTCAGCCTTAGATGCAAAAGTAGAGGGCATAGGGGCCAATGACAAAACCTCACCTATCTCCTCTCTCTCCAAACGCATTGAACCACCTTCCTCTTTAATAAGCAGCTGAGAAATCCAAGGTCAAACAGTTAGGTTTGGCACATAGCTTTCCAAATCAGTTTAAACTTCTCCACAATAGATGCCTACAAGTGGGCAATATGTTTATCCTCCACTCCTATAAGACTCGAGACATAATTTATTAGAGGAACTACTTCAAACAATGAGCAATCAAAAATAGAGTTCAGCCTTTGAAGAGATACATGCCCCTTAAAATGAGAATATCTTCCAACTATGACTCTTTATGCACCATGAAAGAAGTGAGCAGAACTAAACCAAAGGGAAAGCATACTAGAAAACAACCGTGACAAGCTATTGACTTACAAACAAAATCAAACCCGTACGCATGATAATAAAGCAAGTAGGGGAATTCACAGGAGTGAAACATCATCTACAAAGCTTCTGAAGTCTCAATTTTGAAAACTATATGCACACTGTCCATGTTTTTGTTTTTTCTAGCAGAGTAGTTCACAACGGCATAAATAAGGAAAATGGTGGTGTTGCAAAAGGAATTCACTAAATGAACTATTGAAGGAACCTTTGTGTGCTTGTATGTCATGCCCCCGAAATGAAACAAATCCTAAATTAAAATATAAGCAAGAAAGTTGCTTTGTTGGCCGACCCAGACCGTACACGACAACACTCAAATCTTCTTACAATTGTTGACTGACCTCCTTCAGAGAAGATATAACTAATCGCCCAAATTGAAAGGTCATCGATCAAGAGTTTAATATTTAGTATAAGCAAATGTTTATAGACGCCGATGTCCCTCAGAGTGATTACAACTGACACAAGGTAATCATGAATTCCTAATGGTAGTGCCCCCAAACTAACAAATCATCTAAGCTAATTGGTGAGAAGGAATTAAGGGA
Source organism: Sequoiadendron giganteum (assembly GCA_007115665.2). Classification (NCBI taxonomy): domain Eukaryota; kingdom Viridiplantae; phylum Streptophyta; class Pinopsida; order Cupressales; family Cupressaceae; genus Sequoiadendron; species Sequoiadendron giganteum. The sequence goes on along the minus strand of CM021102.1, from coordinate 619,021,707 downwards.
CGCCTCCCTTTGACGTCTTTCTCTATGTAGTCATCTCCCTTGAAAGGGGTAGTCACACCCTCTCGAGTATATTAATAGAAGCTAACGTGGAGGATAAAGGGGGTAACGAAGGAGAATATAAAACTATTTCACAGTAGTGGAAATATAATAGAGAGATCTGAATAGAATAGCAGACGGAAAGAAATGAAATACCATTCGGAAGCAGAGCCGATATGAAGAGGCATGTGGAAGAAGAATATACTTAAATAAGAGATATATGAAGGTGAATAATAATCAATGATAAGGGAAGTAAGTTGAGTATAAATTCATATACATATAATAAAATATACATACATATATAGATAGATAGATATTATACAATTACTATTAGGCAATAATGATGCTTGCATCAACTATTGAGCCTTAGAAGTAAGTATGATTCTTTAATACGAATATGGATAAAAGATTCTTATTCGTTTGATTTACACTGAGCAATATCTTCTAAATGTTAAGAACAAATTGAACAACATCGAGGATAATCTACAGTAGGTCGATTAGAATAATTATTTGCACACCAAAACATAGTTGCATAGATAGTGGTATGCTACTTAATGTATATATTTGAATATATCAATTCCATGTATTTCCTATAGAACCTCATAGGAGTTGTAATTCATATTGCATTAACAATCTAAATTATTGATGCCTCTATAATTCCTTCATGGGAAGAAGGGTTTGATGTACATCAAGAGGGGAGGGGGGGGAGGGGGGAAGAGATTCCTTGCGAAGTAGATAAGGGGATTGACTATCCACCCTTGGGCTTAGATGTAAACTTGTAGAGAGAGTGAAAAAATGAGAAAATTTCACCTTTTGTTTAGTTTGTCATAGGATTTAGAGGCGGTTTTAGGTTGGGGATGGAGAGAGTGGAAGGGTCATGATTAAAATAGGTTGTGTTGTTTTAGCCTAAGTTCGCATAAATGTAGTTGTTGTATTCATGTAATGTCCCCTTCTCAATAGTGATCTAGCAGTTGGTCGTTAGCCTATTCCGAAGACCTGTAGGCTACTTAGAAGTGGAAATTAGGGTTTCCTATCTTCTAGGAGGATGTTTCAGCTTTTTCCGAGGCTTGCTCTTGGAATCTTGGAGTTTGGATTGCGGATTCTTTCTGGGTTTTGAGAACGCTTCACAACGATATGACCTGCATGATGATTTGAGCAACTTTCTGAATTTACTATTTTTAGTAAATTCTATTTTTGGCAGTGGTCTTGTTGGCACCAGTACATTTGACTTCCCTCTTCTAGCAGTTTAGTTGGTAATGTGGAATTTTGGCATTATGGTGATTTTATTTGGAGAGGAGTTATTTTATATTATTAAGGTTATATTTTAATATTATATCCCCCTTGGCCTAATAATATAACTTAAATTGTTTTGAAAAGGGGTCTTGAAGGGTGGAGGCCTCATCAGGGGGCTTAAGTGAAATATTTCTAAATGGATAAAGTTTGACTTCGGAGGAAGGGACACCAACTTGAGAAGAGAGATAATTATTTTAAATGTGAAATATTTAATCAAATTAATTGGGAAGCCAACTTTGAGTGGGAAGTGAGTCAACTTGGAAATTTGAATTGGTATGACTTCTTGGTTTGGGCACACCTTCTAGAGACTTCTGGAGATGCTTCTCAGAGCTTATAAATGGAGGACTTTGCTCTTCATTTGGTTATCTCATATCTACAACATTGTTATGCTGCTGAATTGGTTAGTGAGTTGCTTCGAGGGATGCATACCTCCTAGCTTTAGCTTGACTTCTTGCTTGAAAGATAGCAACTAGTTGAGATATGACTATTCTTAATCCTTGAGAGAAGATTGAGCACATTGTAGTTGAGTTTCTTCGATTTCTATCAGTTTTTGGAGTTGCTGGTTTAGTATAGCTGATTGAGATTTTTACTCATATGTCTTTGAATGATTTTTTTTTGGTTATGGGTATTTAACAACTGAGTTTTGCAACCTTGGGCGCCCCTCTCTGCTGATTTTCATAATTTATTATCAAGTGTGTGAATTTTGAGGAAGAAATCGCCCTTCTAGAGGGCCGTACCATTTTGGGGTTACCTTGGAGTCCATGCAAAAATAAACCAAGAGCTTTGGTTGCAGTTTGTTGCTTGGGATTTGGGCGCCTACTCTCTAGGAAGCTTGCGGTTTTGGTATGGTGTGTTTTGGGTGAGTTTTGAGTGAGTTCTATGCAATTTTAGTGGGTTGTCTAGTTGCTGGTCTGTGCATTTCAGTTGCTAGTCTGTCAAAAATCAGATTGGAGAAGTTGTCTTGGGGTTGGGATTTAGTGTGGTTTGAGTCATTTAATGATAGGAGAGACGCACTCTATAATTGCAGCATTGAGATATTGAAATACATTGATATTGGCAGGAGTTCTATCAGTTTGTAAAGCTGAACAATAGTACAGTTAGCTATCTTATTTTCTTTCTAAGCACTTTGTAATTCCCATGATTGTGGAAGAGACTGGTCTTGCACTAATCTTTCATTTCCGTACTTACTTTCCTGTACTACCTGATGAAAAGTGGAAGAGGTCGACAAGCCGCCTAGTTACTTTCTGTAATGCATTGTAGCATCATATTGCTGTTCAGTTGAGCCGTCACACAATTCATGGATCCTCTGACCTTATGCTCGCCCCTCCTCCCACATCGGGTCTTAGGGCGCATTCTTGGTTAGAGTTATTTTCCGTATCGTTTTGGTTTTGGAGCTAACCTTAACGGGTGCGTGTTGCCTTGTAAACTGTTATCAAAAATTGAAAAAATTGGTTAGCACATTTCACCTAAAGCCCAACCACTACACCAAAAGATCGGCCTCGTAGTGAGGGCGGCTACTCAGGGTGTTAAGGGTGATAACTAGGGAGGAATCTTTCACCATCGAAGCCACCACTGGAGAATCTGGGGTCTTACGCAAACTCCCAGAAACATGTGGTCCATGCCGGGACACACCCAACCATGGGGTAGAGGGACATTACAGCCCAGCACGCTCCACGGGTCTCGACCTTGGGACCTCGGCTTTGATACCACTAATGCCCAACCACTACACCAAAAGACCAGCCTGGTAGTGAGGGCGGCTACCCAGGGTGTTAAGGGTGACAACTAGGGAGGAATCTTTCACCACCGAAGCCATCATTGCAGAATCTGGGGTCTTACGCAAACTCCCATGGACACGTGGCCCATGTCGGGACGCACTCAACCACAGGGTACAGGGACATTACAATTCATTAACTAAACAAAAGAATTGACGACTAGTATAAACCTTGTTTTGTTTTGAAAATTGTCATATGAACTTTGATGATAACGAGATTCTAGATAAACTTAGTGACATAATTTGCATGTTGTAGATAGTCTAACGAGTTGTTGATCCACAAGAGTGGTAACTTATCTTTGATAGTGACTTAGTTCTAGGATATATGGTCTATGGACACGCTTCAAGAGCTATACTCTTTGTTGCATAATGAGAGATGATCCACATGGCGAGGTCGGTGCTGCCACAATCGTGGTTTACACTTTCTGGGAGATCTTGATTTTTGCTGAAATCACATATTTCTAGAAAATATAATGATTTAAGCCTTGAAAAGTTCCATTTAAAGGATTCCAGTTGAAGAGGGTTTGATCAAACCACCTTAGACCAAGTCCCCTTGGATAAAACTTCGCTAGTTTTAAACCATACCTATAACGGAGTCTCCTTTACACCTATCAAAATGTTGATAAAAAACCACTTTTGATTTACCTTTTGGGGGATCAAATGAGTTCATTTAAAATTTATTTTTGTAAGTATGTAGTCCTTATTATAAGCTTCCAAAAAAGTGTAATTTTAATTAAATTTAATTTGATTATTATATTTATTTTTTATTTTTTGTGAATGTAGGTTTTTCACCGAAAATCAAGCTCTTTGTTTTGCACATGTGGAAAAATAGTAGATTATCAAAATAAAATTTTGAAAAATATGTTCAGAATGGATATTGATGTCCTTGATCTATAAAAAATATATATTGAATTTTGATACATATAAAAAAAGTTATGTTGTATACAGTTCACCTATGTCTAAATTGTAATTGGTTTGACTTCGAAACTTGATAAAAGAAAAAATATTTAATAAAACACTATGAAACCAAATGAATTGGTTAGATATCGTAGTTACAAATCTAAATTCGAAAAAATTAGAATTTATCCGTCATACAAAAAAAGTTTTGTATACGGTGAGCATCACTCCTTAAAATTGTTTTTTACTGATAAAGCTAGTTTTTGAAGGGAATGAAAAAAAGTGCAATCTGATTCCAAAAATTTTGAATTTTTTTTTTTTAGAATCTATAAACAAAACTTTAAAAATCACTAGTTTGCATCATCTTCAAATACCTCACGGTTTAGCCGCTATAGGAGCCCAAAAGTTAAGATTTAGTTAAAAAAAAATTAGTACAATGTTCAGTTTGCCCAAAAATTGTAAACCAGTATTGTGGGATCACCCAGATACTTATGCATATTACCCAGTGTTACTGGTTCGGGTCCGATTCAGCCCGAATACGGATCCAGGTTCAGTTTGAAAGGGGTTTTCCTAGAGTTTTGGAAAAACACTACGGGCTTGTCCTTAGTGAACTTACATGAACCTGTGACAAATTTCATGAGGTCTTTCACCACTTTTCTTCTCAAAATCTCCCTTTTTTGTTTGCATTTGTTTGTCCCTTGTTTTTTTTAAAAAATTTTCTTGGGTTTGCAAATATCTTGTGGCGTTTGTAAAAAATGTAGATTATAAATTTTGCCCTATCTCTTCCATTTGATGTTTCAACTTTGGTTGTTGGCACTAGTGCATTGTTGCATGCATGTTTGTTCGAGGACGATGCTTATTCTTGGTGCTTATGTCGGAATGCATATTTGGTTGCTTCAATTGGCATTTTAAAATTTAAGTTAAAAACTATTTTATTTAATTAACATAATTCAATTGTCATATTAATTAAAATTAACTATTAGGTAAAATCTATTTCATTAATATAATACAGTTCAATTAAGTGTACTATTTTTTATAATAGCTGAAAAGTCATTTATTCTATTTATTTTTGTTGTAATTATTAATTTTTTATTAATAACAATTACAAGCATAATCATATATAGTTAAAGAATAGATATTTTAAATAAATGGTCAATATTAGCAGTAATTATTATTAGTAATAAAAAATTAAAATTAATAATTATGTAAATGAATTTTGAAAATTAATTATTTATATTAATATTAACTTTTGTAGCAATTTTATGATTGTATTATAATATTATATATGAACTTTATTAATATTATATAAGGTTTATAAATATTATTATAGTAAAATATGTATATTTGTCTAATATTCTTGATTTTAAGCTGTAAATAGTTGTATATTTATGATTTTTATACGCCGTCATACTGATAAACCCAAAACAACCTCAAATATATTTTTTGGTCGAATCTACGAACCCAAACCTAAACCACTAAGTAGGATTGGTAACATAGATATTGCAAATTGTTTCTAGATTTCGATTGTGTAAGTTTTTAATGTAGATATCTTTAACATAGATATTACCCAATTGTTTAACAGCTCTTGAAGTTGGTTTGTTTATTTCATTGCTGCCTAATTTCTTGAACAAGCCAATGCAAAGCAATGGAGATTTAGGAAACAGTCGAATGCCATGTTCCACCTCTCTCATTGGTGATTGTAATGACCCTCATCGATATTTTAACACTTTTTTGATTTTTTTGTAATCGTTTGCAATATTGAAATAACAAAAGAACAAGAAATAGCAATATTCAAATTTGGGAAGCAAACAAAAATTGTAAGTGAAGATCACAAATGCAGATAACAAAATATATATTGCAGTTATCAGTCATGTCCCTGATCCTTCTCAACACTAGTTTTAAATATTGACGGGAAAATAGTTTTTAAAACTAAAATAATATATATAAGTAATATTATATAATAAAATAATAATAATAATATTTAAATTTAATAATTGACTCTATCTTGGCCTGACCTATTTGGGTTGACTATGTGTTAGTATATATGTGAGTATTTTATTTGGTTTTAAGCATCATAGTTGGACGCATGGTTTTGATGATCAAGGAGAGACAAAAACCTTTGTGTGATTAGCGATTAGGTGAGATGCAAACCTCTTCTGAGCGATTGTGATTCCAATATTTGATCATTGCATTCTAATATCGTATTCTTTCTGTTTCAGATTTGCATAGCTAGGAGTGCATCACTGTAGGAGGGCAATTGAGACTCCAATTGTGGTGGAACCTTTGGCTCGTGCCACCCTGCGACTTTAGCAAGAGTGTTTATTTGCACGAGGGGAACTCGACTCGACGCATAAGGTCGACCAAGGAGTAGAATGCGACCTCTGCTTGACAAGAGGAGCACCATTTTAAAGGCGCCATATAGATTGTTATATCGCCTCAAACCTGCTTCCAAGAGTTCACTATTCGCATTGTAGGGATTCCACGACCTCTCCAATAAGGCATCATCAAATATCTATGTGGTAGGAGAAGTTTTGCTATTGTTACAATGGGGCCTAATTCCAATATAATTTCTAGAGTTGTATATCGAAGGGCCTAGCTGTGGATCGATTGGATTTCTTGTGATCGGGTTATCCCTGTAGCATTTTGTTCTACACAAACTTTCATTGTTGCTGTAGGTTGGAATGGTACTTTCTTGTGGCATCACTCACTTTGTATTGTCACTCATTGTTATTGTGAAAAATTTGCAAATTGATTTTCTAAAGATCTAGCTGTATATCAATTTATGTTGAGTATGCTCTACTGTTGTGTACAACTTTGAGTTGGTATTTTGCATTATATACATATATTAGTTATCCTTTATTGTTGTTATTGGAATTGGTATCTTTCAATGGTATTAGAGCTTGGCACCTTGCCAGCCTATGTACCTTTCCATGAGCGACAAGGATCTGAGATATCATTTAAGGGAAAAGAAGAAGGCTACCATGGATGACAAGGAAGACGAAGGTCGGGAATTCGTCAAGGAAACCAAAGAATTCCAGTCTAATATGAGGGAGACTATGGTGGAAATGGTCCAGCTTTTGATGGGTTTAAATCAGCAATTGAGTGTTGGAAGGACTATGGCAAATGGAGCTGAAGGAAGCAGCTTAGGGGTGGTGAAGCCAACAGCTTTTGCGAAAACTTTCAAAGCCAAATTCCTAGAAAAAGGAGCATAAAACAAATTAGAAGTGCTACCTGAGCAGGATGATGAAATTGCTAGACTTCACAATGAATATTATGCTTTGAGCACTGCCATATTCAGGGACTTAACCTTCACAAAATTTCATAACATGAAGACAAGGAGTGGGCATAGGAGGAGAAGGTATGAAGATAGGAAAGATATCCAACACCCTTTGGGAAATATCACCATTCTAGTTTTGGATGGATTAGGGAGCTCCTCAACAAGGGCTTGGTTGTAGAAATTAGACACATTTCTCCTTGAATCCAATGTATGAAGAGGAAGCCATCAAATTTGCCACCTTGCATCTTGAGGGCTTGGCCCATGAATTGTGGTATCATGGTATGGTAACACAAGGGCATGACTCCATCACAACCTTGGAAGAATTCAGCTAGAGATTAACAAAGAGATCTGATAGAAAAGATCCAAAGATCCATTTCCGTGAATTGGCACAGCTAAGGCAAGAAGGTAAAGTGGAAGATTATGTTGCTAAGTTTGAGAGACTCTAGTGATGTTCCTCGATGTGATGGGAAGAAGACTCATAGTCCTTTTTTATTGAAGGCCTATCCGAACCCCTCAAGGGATTGGTGAGGGCATTTGATCCTAACTATTACAAGATGCTATTAGGAGAGCCTTGAACTTGGAAGATTCGGTTGCTAAGGACAACTCATAGTCCAAATAGGCGCCTCCTATTGTGCCCAAGAAGTTTCGTCAAAGGGACATTCCTCCATCTAGGATGGTAACACCCAAGCCTAGCCAATCAGGCATAGCTAAGAATGAGCTGTGAAGGAGGAAGTTATGTTTCACATGTAGGGAGCCATGGCAACAAGGTCGCCGTTGTTTGGGGAAGGGCCATATACACTACATTGAGGTGGTTTCAGATGAGGGTTCAGAGGATGAAGTAGCTTATCTTGAGATGCTTGTGATTGAAGATGAGCACGAAACTCAAGAAGTTGGGTACCCAAGGGGCACACTTGCGACACTATCAGGAGCGTCGAGATATCATTCATTTCGGGTGAGAGAAGTTTTGCAAGGGTAGCAAGTGACTGCTTTGATTGATAGTGGGGCTACCCGCAATTTTATTAATTAGAGGTTGGTGGCGAAGATGGGATTAAAGACTGAAGATTTTGAGGGATTTAATGTTACAGTGTCTGATGGATACATTCTACCCTGTAATATGAGGATTCAACAGTTGGATTTGACTCTTGGCGATCATTAGATTAGGGATGATTTCTATGTGATTAGCATAGGTGACACAAAGGTGGTTCTAGGAGTGCAATGGATGCATTCACTCGAAGAGTACACACAAAATTATCAAACTGTGGAGCTGAAGTTCAAATCTAATGGGAAGGAGACAGTTCTTTGTGGCCTTTCTAAGGGAGGTCCCATGGTGTTATTCAGCCAAGTGTATGGAGAGAGCCTTACGTAGAGATCAAGTTGCTTGGGCAGATGAATGCTTGATTACAAGTACCGGGCCTTCTAAGGAAAGGAAGTCTTTTCATGTTGACATTCACCCCATCTTGGATAATCATAGTAAGGTCTTTGACGATATTCCCGATGGTTTACCACCGAAGAGGGGTTTCTAGCATGTGATAGAGCTTGAAGAGGGGGCAACATTAGTCATCATTACCCCCTACTGTCACCCATGGGCATATAAAGAAGAGTTTGAGAAAACAATAAAAGAGCTACTGGACATGGGGCGTATACGTCCAAGTTCTAGTCCCTTTGCTTCATCAGTAGTTTTGGTGAAGAAGAAAGATGGGACGTTGAGGATGTGCATAGATTATAGAGCACTCAACAAGAAGACAATAAAAAATTGCTATTGATTCCTAGAATCGACGAATTGATAGATGAGCTCCATGGCGCAGTATACTTCTCTAAAATTGATTTGCGATCGGGTTATCATCAAATAAGGAGGGAGGAAAATGTGCACAAGACAATTTTTTGATGTCATTATAGACACTATGAGTTCTTGGTCATGCCTTTTGGATTGACCAATGCCTCTGCTACTTTCCAGTCATGCATGAATCAGGTATTCGTTGTGCAATTGAGGAAATTTCTACTGGTTTTCTTTGATGATATTCTGATCTACTGTAGGAGATGGGAGGATCACTTGAAGAACATAGATGAGGTACTTGACATTCTTGAGCAGCATTCATTCTACGCTAAGGTATCCAAATGTGAATTTGGATTGACAAAAAAATTGTATTTGGGGCATAAGATTAGTGCTCAAGGGAATAGTTTTGATGAGGAAAAGATCAAGGCAATCCAGGAGTGGCCTAGACCTAGAAATTTGTCTTAATTGAGAGGATTTGTGGGGTTATGCAGCTATTATAGGATGTTTGTGAAGGGGTTTTCACAACTTGCAGCTCCCTTGACCAATTTGATGAGAAAGGAGCATTCACATGTAGTCTTGCAGCACAACAAGCTTTTGATAAGCTCAAGGAGGTAATGAGTACATGTCTTGTCTTGGCTATTTCAAATTTCTTGCTTCCTTTCGTCCTCGAGTGTGATGCTTCAAGAGAGGGTATAGGAGTGGCTCCGATGCAAAATAGACATCCTATAGCATATGAGAGTAGGAAGCTCAAGGATTCAGAGAGGGGCTTTTTGATTTATGACAAAGAGATGCTAGCTATCATGCATGCACTTGCCAAATTCAGACAATACTTTGTGTGTGGAAACTTTGTGGTCAAAACGGATCATAACAGCCTCAAGATCTTCCTCAATTAGCGTTACTTGAATGATACACAGCAAAATTGGGTAAGTAAACTTCAAGTTTATGATTTTGACATTGAGTATGTGAAGGGAGAAAACAATGTGGTGGCTGGTGCTTTTTCTACGAAGCCTTATTTCTGCTCTATTTCTGATATATCTGGTGATTGGAAGGCTGCCATAATAGCTGAATATGCCAAAGATTCATTTTCTATTGACACTTTAGATGGGTAGTTGCATGATGATAGATACAAGTTGTTTGAAGACCTCATCCTTTAGAAAGATCGCATGTATCTTGTACCAAAATCTAAGGTGAAGGGGAGAGTTTTGAGGGCTTTTCATGACACACCTCTTGCTGGTCATCTCGGGTTCTACAAGACATACAAGCAAATAAGAGAGCGTTTCACATGGAAGGGGCTAAAGAATGATGTGCTGCAACATGTTAGGGAGTGTTTGGTGTGTCAATAAAACAAGACCGAGTGTCAATAAAACAAGACCGAGCATGTTTTTCCAGCTGGTTTGTTGCAACCCCTACCTATTCGAGATAAAAAATGGGAAAACATTTCCATGGATTTCATTACTAGGCTACCTAAGGAGCAGGGTAAGGACTATATCTATGTGGTGGTTGATAGGCTTACAAAATATGCTCATTTCCATGCCATTCCTTCAGGGTATAAGGCACCTCAAGTTGCTGATTTGTTTATTAGAGAGATATTTAGACTTCATGGGATGCCCAACAACATAGTGAGTGATAGGGTCAACAGATTCATCAAATTTTTTTGGCAAGAGCTCTTCCGTTTGACTTGCATTTAGTTGACTCCAAGCACTAGCTATGATCCTCAAATAGATGGACAAACTGAATATGTGAATCAATGGATTGAAGACTACCTAAGGAACTATGTCACAGGGAAACAAACAACATGGATTAAGTGGCTACACTTGGGGGAGTTTTGCTACAACAACACACATGACATGTCTATAGGTTTGTCACCTTTCAAGGCACTCTACGGTTATGATGCTACTTCATTGATGGATTTGATTCTTATTGATAGTATAGTCCCAGAGCAAGGGATGTGGTGCAACAAAGTATGGATATTTTGAATGCTCTCAAGGTGAATTTACAATGTGCCCAAAACCAGCAAAAGATGTATGTAGATTGGCATAGAACAAAGAGAGATTTTGAGGTGGGCGATATGGTTTACTTGAGGTTGCAGCCATATAGGCAATCTACCCGAAGGGGACTAGTGCAAAGAAGTTGAAACCAAGGTTTTATGGGCCCTATCAGATCCTAAGAAATATTGGAGAGGTTGCATATAAATAGGAGCTACCCAAGGACAAAAGAATTCACAATATCTTTCATGTGTCATGCCTCAAAAGGGCAATTAGACAGCAGGTCACACCTTGAATGGAGCTGCCCACTCTCGACGATGAAGGGAAATTGATATTGGAACCCGGAACAATTTTGGATACAAGGGAGAAGAGGCTAAGGAACAAAGTAATTCCAGAATGCTTGGTGAAATGGAAGAATCTTCCCATCGAAGATGCAACTTGGGAAGGTTTCAAGATCTTTGAGTATCCAAATCTCAGGTTGCTTGAGGACAAGCAACATTTGGGAGGGGTGGACTGGCATGTCCCCGTTCCTTTCCAACCCTAGTTTTAAATATTGGCGGGAAAATATTGTTTTTAAACACTAAAATAATATATTAAAATAATATTAAATTATTAAATAATAATATTAATATTTAAATTTAATAATTGACTCTATCGTGGGCTGACCTATTTGGGTAAACTATGTGCTGGAATATATGTGAGTATTTTATTTGGTTTTAAGCATCACGGTCGGACGCATGGTTTTGATGATGGAGTAGAGACAGAAACCTCTGTGTTATCAGCAATCAGGTGAGACACAAACCTCATTTGAGCGACTGTGATTCCAACCTCCCATCGTTGAATTCTAATGCCGTATTCTTTCCGTTTCAGATTTGCATAGCTAGGAGTGCATCGCTGTAGGAGGGCGATTGAGACGCCAATTGTGGTGGAGCCTTTGGCTCGCGCCACCTTGCGATTTCAGCGGGAGTTTCTATATGCGTGAGGGGAATTGAACTCGACGCACAAGGCTGATAAAGGAGTAAAACACGAGCTCTGCTCAACGGGAGGGGCACCATTTTTAAGGCGACATGTGGATCGTTATATCGCCTTAGACCTACTTCTCGAGTTCACGATTCACATTGCATGGATTCTATGACCTCTACAATAGGCATCACCGAATATCTATCTGGCACGAGAAGTTTCGCTATTGTTAAATTGGGTGTAATTCCAATATAATTTCTAGAGTTGTTGCATATCGAAGGGTCTGGCTGTGGATCGATTGGATTTGTTGTGATGGGTTATCCCAGTAGAATTTTGTTCTACGCAGGCTTTCATTGTTGTTGTAGGATGGAACGGTACTTTCCTGTGGCATCGTTCACTTTGTATTGTCACTCATTCTTATTGTGAAAAATCTGCAAATTGATTTCCTATAGATCTGGTTGTATATCAATTTATGTTGAGTACGCTTTGTTGTTGTGAACAACTTTGAGTTGGTATTTTTCTATATATACATATATCAGTTATCCTTTATTGCTGTTATTGGAGTTGGTATCTTTCTCTATCACATAACGTGCAAAATATTTAAATATTATAATAACTAGGAGTAGCTAAAGCCACTTACAAATTTATGATTTAAGGTGAACGGTTGAGTTTGGCTGTATGATTACTCAAGAGTTTACCAAACAACAATATAAAATACCCAACAATTGGTATGGCTCCTTCTCAAATTAGTGTGGCTGCTTAAGAAGGTACGACAACTCAATATCTAATAATCTTGATTCTTCACCCTTTTAAATATGATATAACCCATTTTGGTGTGTACTGTAGCCACCAAGAAACAAACAATAATATAAGATTTAAAAATCAATGGCCCACCACTTGCAAAATAAAATTTTGAGGATATACAACTATCTTTAGGATGATGTAGCTAGTATTAACAATTAAAACAAACAGCATAGGATAGTATAACTTGGCAAGAAATATAACAACCACATTAATATAGAGTTTGCCGGTGTAACAAGAAGGAGATATAATATTCAGAAATCACTATGAACTGATTTTTATATTAAAATAAAATCTTCTCACTCATTGGAAATCCCATCCATAAACTCAAACTAATATTTTGCAATCTTTTAGCACAAATGCAACTCTTGAATGGAACCACCTTATCCAGAAATTGAGAGGTTTTTGTCCTTTAGATTTGGTAGTAACCTTCGTAGGACGTTAGCTCAAATCCCAATAACATTTTTGCGATTATCTCAATACTACTCTTTTTAATAACCCATTTCCTAGAATGGGCAAGGTGAGAGCATACAAAGTAAGAATAAGCATAGAGGAAAGTTTATTGAAAAGTTTAGGTGGCAAGTCAACCAATTTACAATTTAAAACAATCATAGAATTGTTCTAGCCAAATTGGTTGATAGCGAGTGCAAACAAAGTTGTATCAGTGCCAAAATGGTGGATTAACTCACCCAATTCTAATTCATGCGATGAAAGGCAAAGAATAAACAAAAATTAAAATAGGATCTAGAGGTAGAATCTGAAGTTTCTTTAAACCTCGAACCTAATTTCTTGTGGACTAGGGATTTTGTAGATTCCACATTGGTATATGTGAGGAAAAGTCTATATTCTTGTCCATCCTGCTAATATATCTGCAATTTAAGTAACAATTTTTTTGATGTAAGAAAATGTGATATTTAAATTATGTAGTTTCCTATTAAACAGGTTTGTGAGTTTTATGGAGGACCTCTTTGTGAAGCAAGCCCTGTGAAGAGCTCACCTGAGGAGATGTCGACTTTGGCAGACAGCCATGGATTCCAGCTGTTAGGTCAGATTAAAAATGGGTTATGCCGGCCACGGGCAATTTTATTCAAAGTTCTTGCAGATGCTGTGGGACTTAACAGTAAACTTCTGGTGGTAAGCCTTTTGCCATTAATTTTCATTCGATTCTGAATCAGTTTCATTATATTAGACTTTCACTTGCACAAGTTTTATTTGGTTGATGTTGGAAAACACAGATCTAAATAGAAGTTTGAGCAAAATTAACTTAAGTCTTGAATTTCAGGACATTTATGGATGGTTTAAGGCTTCTAATTTGAAATAGTTGAATATTATAATCAATTTATGATTCCTGTTTATGTTTTTCTTTCCACTGGATCTACAGAAACAGGTTTCAGGACATATGATTAAATTTGTCAGTCTCACGTGTAACAAGTACATTAAAACAATTCTAAACTGTCCAATTTTAGGTGACTGTGGTGCATCTAATGGTTTTCTGTTTGTTGACCATTTGGAATTCTCTGTTCTCAGGGTCTACAATTATATGATAAGGCAAATGCATACATGGAGAGTCCAAAGCACATGTCTTTGTTGGTTGAATTGAATTCTGTGGACATGCTCGTGGATATCATGAGGTCTCCTGGTCAGTTAATACCTTTCTCGATGAGAGCTCTTATTATCTATCATATATCTGGATCTGGAGAAAGTGATTCGGCAGAGAATGATTCATGTGATTCTCCTCTAGAGCCAAACAGTCCGAACTTTGGTTTTCCAGATAAATTGGAAGGTGAAAGGTAAATTCATGTTGTTTGAAAATGTGAAGAGATGCTTCCGTTTAAGCTCATGTTAGTAATGGTTGTGAATGTTTCAAAATCATTGAGATTGTAAATAATTCTACTCTAAACCACTGCAATGTAAGACTTATTACTGGTTAAAACTTATCAGGCCATTATTGATGTGACTGTAAATTTGGATAGCCGAACTTCATCACAAAGGGTCATAGCTGAAAATGTTTTAAAGCCTCATTTAAAAGGACAAATCTATGTAAGAACCCCACTCAGAAATTTTTAAACAAACATGCAATTTTCAGATTTTTAGCTTACAGACATTTTGTCAAACACTTTGCATGAAATGTTTTATGAAGTACTTTTGAATGCAATGCTTAGAACAGCTATAACAACCATAAATTCATCACATAATCATTCCAATACTCGAAGGTTTTTATATAGGCATTCCGTGAAAAAGTTAGCAACCTTTCTAATGAACCGGAAATGTTTATAATGAATAATAGTAGTTGCTGTTATAAAATTTCTGATACGCAAATTTGTGTGGTGGCTGAGATGTATTAATAAATTTTAGAGCATTAACAACAATAAAATTCTGACCTTTATACTGTTCCAATTTCCAGCTAGCAGTTTATGTAGATAATGAGTAGACATACACTAAAGGTTGCTGTAATGTCCCCATTTGCGTGAGCATTAGAGTTCGAAAGATTAGCCTATCAATTGACCTTCGTAGGCTAGTGTGGTGGATTAGAGGGTTCAGTTTCGGCGTCATGGAGCTCTTCAGGTGGCAGTTGTAAGTGTTTATCTCTTCAGACCCTTCATATGTTTTGAGGCATTGATATTCAGAGGTCTCTGGTTCCGTTTTGAGCGACTTACTATTTATAGTAAGTCAGTGGATGTTAGAGAGGGACCTTTACTAGTTTTAGTAAGGTAGTTGGATGCACAGTGGATACAATGGTTAACTCCCAGGTTCAAACGGAATTGAGAAATAATGTTTATTTGTGGAGTTATGTTATTTAATTATTAATAAAGTGATTACTTTATTAATAATTAATTATAAAGTGCAATTATAAGGTTTTAAATTCTCTTTTTGTCCAATGGGGCCGTACCCTCAAAAAGGTCACTTAAAGTACATTAAATATTATTATGTTGTGCCCATTTATTTAAGCATTTATTAAAGTGAAAGACAAATATTAAATATCATTTAAATGATTTTAAAGAGATTTCTAGTGGGGGTCGACCTATTTGGAGAAGTATAATAAGGCCATCGAAAGTAAATGAAGGCATTATTTGATGATATTACTCTTATGTTTTTTTGGTGATTTGTTGTGGAGAAGAAGAAACCTAGGGTTTCTGCAGTTTCTACAATTCTTGATCATTGAGAACAAAACCTCTCTTTGATTTTCCATACCTAAGATGGTGAAAGATCTTCCAAAGCATTGCTTGCTAGATTGGCTTCATCCAAGAGTCAACAAAGTGCTTATCTGTGAAGTTTTTTTGTGAGAGATTTGAAGAACATTATCAAAGTCTGAAGTTATTCATTGCTGTGAGAAATCTACAGATTTACCTTTGGCTGGGCTGTACAGCAGATGGTACAGGCTGTAAAAACCACTTTGGAGCATGCCGTACATTCTTGTGAGCAAGGCGTTTTATCTCTAGGGTGAATTGCTTTGACTTTTGAGCTGCCACCACTTGGTTAAGGGTCGGTTAGGGGTTTGAGACAATGCAGCATCATTATGTTGGTGGAGAACTCATACAAATCTGCAAATCGACTTCTTGAAGAGTTTTATAGTTGCTGATTTTTCATCATCAGAAACTACTCCAGATTTCCATGTAATCGGGTATGAGTTTATATGTATAAAAGTGAATGAAATGCATAGATAAACTCAGGCTGAAAGCTAATGGTCTTGTAAGCAAAAATCGTTGGTCTGATTTCAAGATTTAAATGCATTGTATTTGTGAGCTTGTTAAATCAGATTACAATCTTTCTAGCATTTACTTCCATGTTACTTTTATTGCAATCGTATGCATTTATTATTGGCAATTTCTGGCATCATATTTTCAAGAAAACAAGCAAAACCCAAAACAAGCAAAAACCTCGAAACCACAAACATTTGACCAAGGCAGGAAATCACTTAAACGTATCAGCAATGCAAAAATTTCATTGTGGGAGAACAAGGGTTCTTACAGTTGATGCAAATCTTCCAATTATTTCCCAAAAGCTGACACAGGACTTTAGAGTCCTAAATGAACCTACTTACCTTTTAACAAGTGCTGCAATGTTTCCAAAAAGAGGAGGTCAACCATGTTAGAGAGTTCAAGTGACATTGAAATTCTTACAAAAATGCTGCGGCTCCTTTTTTGGAGTCCTAAATGTATTAGGAGTCCTTTTATACATTCAGCAATCCTCAAACCTTTGTTTTTTGAGCTGGCGGCAGGATTAAAGAAGTCCTAAATGGAATAGGAGACTTATTTAAAAGGCCTGATGATCTTTTGAAAAGCTTAGCACCCAAATTTGTTGATATGATATGTTGGAAAGCTTGTGGCTGGGTATTATGAGTTCTATTTTCATTAGAACTCTTAGCTGCTGCACTTTTAAGCCTTCGGCCTATCTTTTTAAGCTGCTATGACTTTGAACAATTCGATCCTTTCACAAATGGTACGATAGCCACCCAACTTGGTATGGCTGATACTAAACTTTAAACCCCACAATCTCCTAAACTCCCTTATCAAAGATGGTGTCTAGTAAATTCAAACATAGATATTTATATATCAAATGGCAAGCACCCTATATAATAGATTTTTCACAAATCAAACTTGCTTGCGAATCTGAGAAAACCTGGAAAGATAAATCGATTTTCTCCAAACTCTTATTTGCAAACATTCAGCATAATGACAACTTTTGAATGAAATATCTCAACAGAATTTCAGGGTTTTCATCCCCAAATCCCAAATCTTTAGCACACGATCGATCCCTGATTGGAACCACATTGCCTTCTAGGTTTTTGTTTGTCAGAAAACCATTAGGGTTTTCATCCCTTTGGTGAGAAATCTGGCCACATGCAAAAATCTCCAAACTAGAAATAAACGATCTTCAAAATCCATTTGTAATGTCCCCTTTTCCTAGGCAGTCGTTAGTTGCTAAGGTTAGTCCATCACTTGGTCCCCATGGACTAACAGGTTGGTTAGGGGGCCCTTCTAAGGGTGTTTGTGACTTGGCAATAAACCATTTGTGCTCAATTGATGTTTCCCAGCTCAGTGTTTCTAGGGTCTTTGTTGTGTACCTTTTAGAGCATGATTTGGACACTTTGTCCATACTATTTCTAGTAAGTCATTGGATGGTCAGTGACTTGGTCAGTTGGTAGTATTTCTATATTAGGAAAGTTGGTAGATTCTTACCGTGGAGTTATTTTGGCATTTATAATGGGCTTGTGTATTAAGTTTAAATAACATTAATAATAAAGTTAAATTAATATATTTAACTAATAAAGTTAAATTGATATATTTAACTTTATGCATTATTTATATATTTTAATGATTATGGTAAAGGTGATAAGAGGGGTTGCAAAAATGCTTATTTAATATCATAGAGTGGCACCAACTTAAAGGAGATATAAGGCGGGAAATAAATTAAATAAAATAATTCTAAATTGCCAACTTGGGCGTGGGAATTGGAGGGAAATATAAAAACCGTTTTGTGAGCTGATTTGGACATTCATGTTTTGGAGAAAATTGATAAGGGTTTACTGGTTGGACTAGAATGTTTGGAAAATCTTGGCTTCTTAAGGACGAAAACCCTCATGACGAACAGTATGCTACAGGAGTGAAAGATATCCCAAGGCTGCTTGTGGATAACTCTATTTAGGGGTTATGCATTGCACATTAACGTATTCAAGAAAAGCTTGAGTTTAGGGTTTGAAGGATTTATTTGATAATTGCAAATTTATTTATCATCATTTCAGAGACTCTTTATGGAAGGAGAATTTTAGATTCTTTGATAAAGATATCAGTGTCTGGGGTTTACAGGTGATTGGTCTTTGGAATACAACCATTTAGAGGTAGCAATTCATATTGGCATTAGCAATTGACAATAGGAAACATTTATATATTCCATTTGATGGAATCGTCTGAGATTGGGGTTTTTTCCCTTAAGGACGTGTTGAGTTTCCTGGCATAGAACCATCCCATATTTCAAGCCATTGGCTTACATATTTAGGCTATGGTGAAGCAGAAGTTAGGCATGGGAGTATAGGGGTGTGTGGTCTCTTCCATCCATCATTCCCTAGTCTTTGCTAAGGCACCTTGGTTTGGTGCGTTAGTATATGCAGGCACTTGGAGGGAATGCGAGGATATATCCAACAATTTGGCCAATGAAATGAGCTGCGTGACAACTTACAAAGGTGTTGGTAGTGCTGCATGGTAGTTTGCAGAGGGATTAGGGGACCATGATTTAGTGTTTAAGGTTGCGAACCTTACTTGGTTTTATCATCATTAATAGGTCTGAAATATATTGATTTGAATAAAGTATTGTTTCAGTATTGTGATTTTCCCATGAGGAACAACAGTATTATTTTGGCATAAAAATAGTTGTTTTCCTTATGCGTATGGAATTAGTAGATTTTCAATCGTCTCTTTACAAGCATTAAGTCTTTATCTTTTGAGAAAATCTTTGAACCATATATCTGGCAGTATTAAGAAACTTGTTTGAGAAATTGTCTGCATCGTCAAACATTGGGGAAATCGTTTTAAATTGTTCAAATTAGGGTGGGACATTACCACATTCAAATGAGCTCACAAAACTCTCTTTTATAACCTTTTTGGAAACTTTTTTGAGAATATAATATAAAATCACTTTATAAATTAAATAAGCATTATTACTCCAAAAATTGATTTATTTTATTTTTTTAAACATTCCCAATGCATAAAGTCACTTTATCCATGTCCAACATTTAAAAATTTTTATTCTCTTTTCGATGAGCTATTGTATTAAGGTGCCCATTAAATTATTTTAATAAAATTAGCAACCTTAGTAAAAATAATTAAAGTATAGCTCATTAATACATCTGAGTTGCGAAAACTGTCGAAAAGCATTAGATTCAAAATTTGATTGCATTGGAGTGATATTGATGATGAATAATGAGAGTTGGACTCAACCGAGTGACTTACTATAAATAGGCACTCTCCAAGAATCTTGGAGAATACACTAGAAGCCGGAAATAACTTCAAAAAGTTCCATCTTAGTCCCTTAGATCATTTGAGCTCACTAGTAACATCAAATAACCCCTTTGATAAGGCTGAGACACATTGAGAAGGTAAGAACCAATTGTGGTGCAAGAGAACCCAAAAAGTAGTGACATTATAGTCCTCCCTTTCCAAAGATTGCTTGTCCTCAAGCAATGCCAACTCAACCCCAAAATCACTAGACTGATCCCAATTGAAAGCAAATATGATCCCAGGGTCCAAAGTCAACCTAGGATATTTGCAGTTCCATCTACTCAAAACACTGTCTAGTTGGACACCTGCACAAATGACCTCTTGAAAACCACATGCATGAAGAGGAATCAAATATTGCAAGAACTTGGTCAACTCCTTAGAGAATTTCTCTTTGAACAAACCAATCCAAGGCACCATATGAGTAAGCTCAATGAAGTTAACATCAAGTTAACATCAACTCTCTCATTTCCAACCCCTTGTACTCCCCTATAATAATTGTCACTAAAATTTAATCTAGTACTATCCCAAAGATAAGTGCAAGCTGAATGTAAGCCAAAACAATGATTTGGTGCCCAAACAACCAACCAACACTGAAAATGATTAGCCAAGCATGTCATTCTCTCCATCTGAAAACCAAAACTAACCTTGTCAATGAGCTGGTTGGACTGAAATTGCTCAAATCTGCAGCTGTTGAAGTTTGATTTTTCATACATCACCTGTAAAGAATAACAATCCTGCAATACCGAATAACCTTGACAAAACTGAAATATTTGATCATTCGCTTGGCTAGAAATGTCTCCCCCAAAGTCACTAACTCTGTAGAATACCAAATTTTTCTCATAATCTCTCTCCAATCCACTTTTAGGAGCTCAAATGGACTCATATGTTGAGTGAGTAAAGAGGTAACAACAACATTATTATCCCCTTTTAGGTCCACAACATCTGATGGGATGCTTCTTTCATCATCATTAGTCACGAATAACCCATGAAAAAGATCTTGTGCATAGATACTTACCGAAGGAGTAACTCCACCATGTTGATGCTGCGCTACACTGATTTCCATGTGGACACGATCCAAAGTGCATTGGATAGTGTGTAATGTCCCCCTTTTTAGCTAGTGTTAGAGTTGGGCGGATTAGCCTATCATTTGGTCCTCGCAGGCTAATGATTGTGGTTAGAGGGCCTTGTCAGGGAGTTATCAGGTTCTTCGAATGACAGTTTCTGGTGTTTTCTTGTCGGGGACTTGGTGATATTTATAGTAAGGCACCCTGGTGAGCAGAGGAATCCGTGGGCTACCTTGTGGTGCTGACGGAATTGGTTAATGATGAATATTGATGGAGTTATGGTATTTAATTATTATTAAAGTGATACTTTAATAATGATTAATTTATTATAAAAGTGAATAACATTAAATGACTTTATAAAGGCTTTTTTAATGTTTTAAAGTCTAATTATAAAAGTCATTGATATGAGCACGCAAATGAATGGTATTATAAAAGCAAATATATTTTATTATATTCAAATGACTAAAAGGCCTTGGGAGTCGTGCTCTTTTTGGAGAGAATATAAAAGGGCTTTGAAAAGCATTCATTGATTATTCATTATTCAACACTTATGAAGAATTGATGTTTTGGCTGAGAAGAGGAGAAACAAACGTTTCTTGCTGTAGTTTGATCTTGGAGAATGATTTTTTCTCAGATTCGAGCATTCTACAGGTGTGAAATAACACTCAAGGTTTGCTTATTAGGTGGCTTTACATCAAAGGTCACAATTGTGCTTACAAGAGTTGATTTATAAAGGGTTTTCAGAAGATTTTGTGCAGATCAGATATTTCATTGGAGGTTATCCTTGCTGGTTACCATTTCATTGCTGCTGCAACTACTTCAAGCAGGCCATACAACATTAATTGCAGGCCATACTTCATCTATGCAAGGAGTGAGAATTGATAGAGTGAAGCGCTTGGGTTTTGTGTCTAGAAGTTGCAACATCTTTGACATCTAAGGCAAGAGTCTTGTTTGGCACAAGTTTTAAGGTGGAGAAGGCACTCAATTGAGCTAGGTGTTTCAAACACAGGGGTTTGCTGTTGATGATCATAATATTTTATACTTGTAATAAATTCCTGTTTGATCTTCTGGGTATGATTTCTTGTAAATGCAAAGCAATGATAAATTTGATTTGATAATATATTGTATTGGCTTCAGCATTGTCCATTATTTGCAATTGTTTTATTCATTGCCTAGCAAACTCTTCAGATAACACAAAAAAACCAAAACAAAACTATTGAACCCCAATCAAACAAACAGGCAGAATTCCGAAATTAAATATCTTAGAACAGGGCAAGATATTTCATAGTGCTTTTATATTTAACACTAATGGTATCCACCCCATCAAACTGTAGACCAAAAAAGAACTGCCTTGTGGTAACTCAACAAAGTCAACCATCAACCCATAATGATCTAGTCCACAATAGTCTACTATAAGAAGTAAACCATCAACTATCCTAGGTAGCCCAATAAGCATCCTATGATTACTACAAGAATGAAAAGAAAATTGCTTCTCTAACCTCGTCAAATTACACTCTTGTTGTTCTTCCCATAAACTATCAGCATTTTGAATCTCTGTAGTACAAGGAACACTGAAATCATTATGCATTATTCCATCACTTTTGCATTCTCCTTCATGTTTCTAGGGGTAGCTAGGCTCCAAAATGCAATCCTTGTGAAATTCATCAATTACTTCTCTTATTTTCTTGAATTCCATGGTCCTTGTGTTCAATTCTTGTTCCTTGAGTGTAGCTGCAATAGATGACCGATTTTCAGCTTTGTAGAGTGAAAAATGAACCAAACTTAATTCTAGGTTGTGTTTGTCAACCTCTTTCTCCTTGTCTTCAGAAAACTTGATAGCATGATCCCTATTTGAAAGCAATTGTAAGTAATCTGATTTCATTGTTTCCAAAGCTTCTTTAACTACATACAAATCTGCAAGAGTAGATCCTTGTAATGTCCCTTACCCGATTTGCCCTAGAGTTCATTTGTTGATTAGGTTTAAGAATTCTTCTTTTCCAAATGAATGTTCTCTTAATGCAATAAGCCTAGATAAGAATCCTATATTCACCATATTAACAACAAATCTATTAGCATTAATATCTAGATATCAAAATATAAGCATAATCAAAAGTAATAATGAAGACATAAGAGGAGTGGCATGGGTAGATCCTCCCGAAGCTATCCATCTAAGCCCAAGGGCACAAGCATCCCCTTAGGACAACCCACCCCTTGGCTCCGAGTTGAACATCCAAACTAAGACCATTTCATATTCGGAGTGGCGTGCTTATTGGAAACACTGGTATCTGCTTTCTCTACCCATTTCAGCACCTCAGAAGACACTTGACTTATTGGGGATAGTCGGGGGAACTGATAAGTGGCCCGGGCCTACCACCCCTCCAAGGCCGCAACGGACTATGAGTGGAACCCCCACCCCTCCATGGCCCACCCAGGCCTTGGGATTGGGTGGACTATGAGTAGAATTTCCATCCCTCCAGTGCCCATCCCTACCTTGGGTTTCGGGGGCGGACTTAAGTGGGGTTTTTAGGCACCACTTCCCTCACACCCTTCCTCCCAATAAGCTTGCAAACACAAGGAAGACAATCTTTTTAGCAATCAAATACATTTGCTTTTATTACTGATTCTTGAAGTCAATATCAACATCATTATCATCATGATAATATTAAAGAAAGCATTACGCCAATAATCAGACTAGCTATATTTATTTCTTATATTCAAAATATGCTAAATATTATTGCTAAGTGAGTACATCACCTGAGTTGCTATATCTCTCCATGTTTCCTTACTCGCCTCCTTCAACCTTATACTAAATTGATCATAGGATGAGGACAATTCATAAATATACATAATCTACTTATGTTTATATTAAAGAGTCATCATTACTTATAAGTATCATTATTGCATAATCATGTATATATATATATATACTTTATATACATATATATAATTATTCTTTTACTTATATCCATTAGTATTTATATATATATATGTATATATATGTTTATATAATTATTCCTTCCTTATTCATATATATTCTTTATTTATTGAATATTATTCATTAGAAAATTTATCTATATATATATATATATTAAATGACTATATTCCAATGCATAACAATCATTGTTGTTGCTGTTCTAAATTGCAGATTGTATTTCTCAATGTTTTCTCTCCCTTCCTTATTTTCCTTCCTTCTATTTATACCATTCAAGGTAGGTGACTCATGGGGGGAATGTATTGTTTGGTGAAAGAAGTGACTTTTCATAAAATACATCCCTTTGTTATATTTAATTGCTGCCTTTATTATCACAATAATATCTATTTTTAAAATAATATATTATTACTATAATTATGATATGTCAGATTTCTATTTATTTTATTATTTTATTTTGATGTTTTATTGAACATATGTTAACATTAAAGTATAATAATAAAACAATTTGCTAATATCTTATTATTATTTTATTCTAATGTATTACAATATTTGATGTGTAATGATTATAATATTTATTTATTTATTATTATTTTTGATATTAAGTTATTTAATAATAGAATGTAATAACAATAATTTGCTTATATATTATTATTATATTTTTATATTGATATGATACACATTTATTTTATATTTTAATATTAATATTGCTATTTATTAATTTATTTGTATTTTAGCACTTGGTCTTTATAGTTCTACTATTTCGGGGACATGACAATCCTCTCTCAACTCCTTTTTTCCCTTTTTTCAACTCGGGCCTCACTATAGAGATCTTCAATCAACTTTTGTGTATTATAAAAATGTGTTATTGCTGCAACAATCTTGTCCTCTGTAGCTATCAACTGTTTCTTCAAATTATGTGACTCACTAGGCCAATTATGAAAATCAGCTTCATACAATGAATTTTCTGATTTTTCAGCATGAACATGCCTCTCAAAATCAGCTACCTCTACAACATCCTCTTTACATAATTCATGCTTTGGGGTTAGAACAAGACTTTGTTCAGAAGGAAGTTCATCAACTGTTGTAACTTCATTTTCTATACCAGCAATAATATTGGGTTTATTTGATGAATCTTCTTCCTACAACCTGTTGATTCTTCTCCTTTTTATTTCATTAAGAAAGCATCCTCATCTATAACAATCTCCTCATCAAATTTAGAATTTTCCAAGTGCATTATTTTAGTTTTCAAAGCTTCATTTTGAATAACATATCATGAATTAGTGAACTGCTACTAGGAAGTAAACATGAATCATCATACCTTTTAAAGGTGCTGTCAATGTCACTATAGACCTCATAACCCTTACTAGATTGATCAGAGCTTGTAGCCAAATCTGTTGTTTTGTCATCTTCATCAAACGAATCCTCAACATATGAAGATGCATGCACTTCATTGGAGTCATTTTTTGGTTCTGTTATACATACTTCTTGAGGTAAGGTATTTACTTCAAGTTTTTAGTGTCAGCTTTTTCTTTGTTCTCATCATCACTTGGGTGCAATGAACATGTGGTAGGAGTCATTAACTCACCTTCTTTGTTGTTCCCACAGATGTGACTAGGTGTCCAAGCACCTTGGCATGTCAAACATCACTGCTCATTTTAGGAGGTCCTGAAAGCTGTAAACCGAAAGAAATCAATTCTCTTAAGTTAATTGGTATTTTATCTTCTCAATTTTTTTCTCAACCAGTCTTTTTGATAACTCGTGAGAGATAGGTGAGACAACCTGCTCCTTCCTCCAAATGGCCAACAAATTAGATAGCAACTGCTTGGAAATATCATCATCCTCATCTAAAATTAGAGACAAAATAATCTGCATTGCTGTTTTAACATTCTTTGCATGATAGATTCTGATTTTGGCAAAGAAGCATCGAAACATTTTGAGTATCAAATCATCACATTTGAGATCAAGCATCAGCAAATAGAATCTAACATTTGCAATGGTTTCTAAAATTTTTACCCTCTTATCAATAGAAGGCTGTCTGGTATCATTCAACCCATGAAAACTCTCTTGAATCAGCCGGAATATCTCTTTGATTATTTCATCTATGTAAGGTACTTTTGGAGCTGCAATCCTTATGATTTCACTAAGGCAAGAGGTGACTCTAAGTCTCACAACTTTATTTAAATGTCTCATAAGCTTGGGCTGGACTAAAAAAAACATTGATGGCTTCAAAGCCCAATTCAAAATCTCCCAATCTGATTGGTCTACTTTGGACAAACAAAATTCCAAATCATTCAACCTAAGAAGAACATCATCTAGAAACTGTACAAACCTTAATCCTTTTCTAACTACAAAAAGCCAACATCCCATTTCCTTTTCTTTCTGTGAATTTATGGGCTTGACTGTAATGTCCCCATTTTAGTCCTACGTTCTTCAGTGAATGATAGCCTATTTTTGAAGGCCCGAAGGCTAGCCAAAAGTGGAAATTAGGGTTTCCTTTTTTATAAGAGGTTTTAGTCTAGCTTTTGATGGATTGCATGTAGGAGTTTGGCTTTGAGGTTTTTGGAGTTTTCTAGGTTTTTGGAGATCTTCAGTGTATGGTAACATGCATTTCATGAAAATGACATGCATTTCTATCTGGTACTTTGCATTCATGAAAGGTTTTTGGGCTTTTCTGGGTTTTCAGAGATCTCCAAAGGGGTGTAACATGCATCTGATTTTATCAACCTTTCCAGACACTTACTATTTTTAGTAAGTCATGATAGTTGCTCAGTTGATGTTCAAATGAAGTTGCTCAGTTGATGTTCAAATGAAGTTTACAAACAGTTACTATTTATAGCAGCTTGCTATTTTTGGTAAGTTTTATTTATGGCAGTGTCATCCTAGCAGTAGCACAGTCATTTCAGTCCATCATTCTATTTTTGGCAGTCAGGTAGTTCAGTTTGGGCGTTAGCTTTTTCATTCCTCTTGGAGCTAAGTTTTAATGTCATTTTTCAGTGTTGCTTTTTGGACCTCATACCTAGGCGATCAACTTCAAGTTGTATTAAAATGGGGACTTGTCTTGGATGCCTGAAATGCAGAATGAAATATTTTAAATTTAAAATAATCGCTAAAGTTCCTTATAGACACTTAGTAAGAGGAATAAAGTGTGTTGATTAATATTTTATATTCTCCAAAAAGGTTGGGCGTCCCCCTTGAGTAGCTGAAGTGTTTCGTATTCTCTTCTTGGAGGTTACAGTTGGTTCGTTTTCCAAGGAGAATTCTATTTATTCATGCCTTGCTCATTGTTTCTCATCTTTTGGAAACTAACATAATGTTATGTTGTTGAAATATTTTCAGAGCTTGCTTGGAGGAACACATACCTCCTAGTTTCTTCCTTCCAGTCTTTGTACTTGAGAGATAGTACCTAGCTGGACTTACTGAAGACTATGCTTCACTCAGGAGTGCAGATTGAGCTACAATTTCTGATTTATCTAAGCAGATTGCTATTGTATAATCTGTTTAAGTGTTGTTGGTTCATTCTTGGCTGTAGCACGTTTTCATTCGTAGCTCGTTGGGCGAATTTCTCTTGTTCTGCGTATTAGCTCTATGGTTTTCCCTTGCCTGGGCACCCCTTTGCACAAAGTTTCATATTTTTTTGAAGGTGTTTATGAATTTCTAGAGCTGGTCGCCCCTCTTAGAAGATTGGGGTTTTCATTGTGGTTGCATTGGGAAGTGTGCACGAATAACCCAAAGATATTTGGAAAAGTTTCTCCATTGGTACTTGATCGCCCAACTCCTTTCTTCCATTTGCATTCAGTTTCATCTTCATTGGAGGTGCTTGGAGAGAGATATGAACATTTTGGTGAATTCTATATTGCTGGTCTGATTTTCTGTACATTACCGTTTCTTATCAGATCTGATTTATTGCTGTTATGAGCTTATTTGTTGATCATTTACATGTTATATTAGTTAGAGAACATGTCTAACATTCTGATGTAATTAGTCTCAAATATTGAATTGTTGTGCAGCTTGTTGGCGTAAGAACTAACACCTTTGGAGTGTGAGTTTTTACGTACAGCTATGCACACTGCGTAATGAGTGCTCTTCAAATTAGGAGGGGAAGCTCCCTCGTTGTGTTGGAATGCATGGAATAGAAAAGTAAATTAAATCCTATCTTTTTGTTCTCAGCTGGTAGAGGCACAAGGTTAAGAAAACCTAGAACGTTGCAGCTAAGTATTTTCTGGTTTCGCAGATCATCTAACTACAACTAAGCTAACTTCTTTAAATCTATATCCAGTTTCGTCAAGAAAATAGAGTGTGAGGAAATGGAGCGAGAATGGTTTTAATATGATAAGTCGGGTACAGATTCGCAACATGAAGGCAAGGTGGGCACAACTATCTGCTTGGCTAAATAAGCTTATTATCACATACATCATACGATAAGCTTTAAGTACGAATTCTCAACATGAAGGCAAGGTGGGCACAACTATTTGCTCAATTCGAATAGGCTTATTGATAACAAAACACAAAAGATAGCCAACTAGGACAGCAAATTGCATAGGCGAGACACACGTACAATTTACGATCGAACTAGCCACTATATCTAACTAAGGCAAGCATTCATCATAATAATTGCATGGAACCCGAGTGGCATAACAATTCATTATTAAAACAAATACTCATGAACAGACCCAACAAAGACAATATTACAGGCAAGGTAGGCATAGCATATATTAATCTCCTGTAAAAAGTTCCTTGAATAGATACAATAATAGCAATACTATAGGCAAGGTAGAAGCAACATGTATGCTATCAAGCAAAAGTTAAATTACAAATGAGCTGAATGCTCTTATTTATAGACTTCAAGGTGTAGGCAACCCTAAAATCACCTTGAGTCAACTATAGTCTTGCAAGACATGCAAGATCTTATTCCTAAACCCTAATTGAATGAAACTATACAGTTAACTGGGAAACTATCATCAGTTAACTAAAATATCTAATCTAAATGGACAAGGTGCAACATGCACGTCCTTATTGAAAGCAAGTCAACTGGAATGCTATCATCAGTCAACTGAAAGATCTAATCTAAGCTCCAAGTGTACGTAGATGTTTCCAAGAAAGGCATGCATGCAATGTGCAACAGCAAGTTAACTCGGAAAGAAGCCTCGAGTTAACTGCTTCTTATAACTCATCCTTCTAAACAACTGCATGGTCTAACTGAAAGTCTACTCCAAGTTTATCATCTCCTCCAGGAATTTATCGATAGTATCATCATCTGGTACTCTGACGTTGTCCACGATGATTAACTGTCTGTCTAACTATTTGTCTCCATCTTAGATTTCCCTCTGACTATCTCTAACCTCTATGGTCACCTTTTTGAAACTGATAATCAGCATTGTGAACTCCTCCATTTTGGACGCCTCTGGCCCTCCACCTAGGTTATCATGAACTAACTCTTCCAACTCAGCCTGAACTGCCTCTAACTCGGCGTATGTACCATCCTCATGCCGATAATGACATGGGATCTGAGTGATGTACTCGCTGATGAAACGAAGAGCTGCAACAACCTTTTACTGAAACATGCTCAACTTAGCAGAAATCCTGTCATATGTCTCCACCCTGCAAAGATACAACTCTCTCTAAGTGAAGACCTTCTTTTGACCTCCATCTGCTTCAATGGCATCATAGATTCCCGCAAGCTGTGCTATCAGAATTAGGTCCTTTGGCTTACGCTCGGCTATGAAAATCTTGAGCTTCTGAATTCTCTAGCGAAGACTATGTGCATCAACCCTCAACTGATATAGCTCTGTGAGGAGGTGTCGACCAACAATGATAAAGTCCTCAATCCAGGTATCCAACAGCTTTCCTCGATTAATGAGGTGTTGAATCCTTTGCTGATCTACGGCGGTCTCTCGAAGCTGTGGGAGTAAAGGTGCTTGTCCCTCGCTGCCATGAAGCAAACTCGAGATGTACATGCGGAGTTTCCTGATTTCAGCCTTGAGAATTGCCTTATCCTCACCATCCTTCATGACACGTTCCTCTAGATTACTTGCGACGACCCTGAACAAATTCACGTCGGTGTGTCGAGTACTCTTACCCAGATTAGTTTTGACGAAGGTAAAATCACCAACATCAACTTCATCCAAGTACTTGCTTTCTAGAGGTGTAGCAACCTCTATGATGATCTCTGCCTCAGGATTTTTCTCAATATTAATCCGCTTTCTGGCCCTCTTATTCAACCCGTTCTGATAGGTTTCACCGAACTCAAATTAGTCAAGATCATACGAAGGCATATGCCTCTCTCTTTCCAATCACCTCTCGAGCCAAGATGAATAAGGAACACTATCCTCTCGAGGTGGATTTGTTTCTACTGTATTAGCTGTTGGTGGATCCACTGGTATGAAGGTCTCATGTATCGGAGACTCAGGATCCGAATCAATATCTATAAGAGACGACTGTGGTGAAAAAGGTGAACCCGGAGATGACAAACCGGCCTTAGCCTGAATTACTGGTTCCGATGAAATAACTGGCTCTGGAAGTACTGTCTCTGCAACTGGAAATGCTAGCTCTTGAAGTACTGTCTCTACAACTGGAAGTGTTGGCTCTTTCTCAACCTGTTTCCTTTTGGTGATGCTTTTTCCCTTTGAATTAACCCCCATCTTAACCCCTTCAGGCGGCTTCATGGTAAGCTTAACTCGAGGTCTAGCCCTAGAAGTAGAAGGCAAAGAAGAAACCACCACTGTTGGCGGCTCTGTAATTGGGATCACCCTTCGCTTCCGCTTGCTCTCAAGGAAGTACATGGTTGTTTTGATAACAGACCTGGACAAGTCTTTCACTGAAGTGTTCACCGAGACATACCAATCAGGTTGGCGAAGTGGTTGGCGAGCAACTTGGTCTTTAATGAATGAATGAATGAGTATCTCGCCATCATCATTAGACAAGCCTTCCACATCCTCTGACAAGAAATCAACAATCTGTGGAATAGTAAGCCTACAATAATGACGACGACGCACCTCAAATTCATCCTCACAATTGACCCAAAAGTCCTCAAGCGCTGCCGAATGTGAAACATTTCGCTCCAACCTTGCTGAATAATGACCCAACGGATCATAGGTACGCTTCTGAGGAAAGCACTAAACACCCAAGCTGAAGTTTCTCTAACTCGTGCGCCATTAACTTGCAATTGGCACCTCTTTTGCATTTGTAAAAACCCAACTCAAAAGGAATGGTGAAAGCTGGCTTATGTCGATTGCGAAGAAAAGTGTGAACCTCATGTGCCTATCTCATGAACTCCATGAAAAGAACCTTATCCGATGGGTATCTCGGTAGCATCAGAGGATCTCCTGTATATCCATATACACGAATATATGTGAAAGTAGGGAATTGGATGAACCAATCTGCCCAACTCTCCATTGCTGATTGTGCCTCTGCAGAAATCCTCACATGCATCTCATTATCCAAATTTCTGATTGTCCTCATAAGAAAGTGATCATTCACTGCTGTAAAGTCCTGTTCAGCTTTCGAAAACTCCAACTGAGGGTAGTATTCGTGCACTCGCTGAACGCCCAGAACTCCATTGGTCTTTAATAATTCAAAGCTGCCTTGAAATGCAACCAAGTAAGCCAGAAAAGTCAGCATGTGGAATTCGTGTATCTTTAGGAACTCTGTAATCTGCTGGTGAAGACACTCACTAATAAACATGGCCCAGTCAAAGGTTTCTTTCTTATCTATAACTCGTGAGATGAGGTAGAACATCTATGTTCGGAAAACGCTTGCGTGTTCAGAACCTGCTAACCGGTTGAGGAAAGTTATTAAAATAACGATCTCTTCCTTGAAATCACCATGTGCAATCTTCCCTGGCATGTTGGTTTTCTGAACTTTCAACCATCATTGAGCTACTTTCTTCTACGATCTATCCTTGTCCTCCTCCCATATTCTGTCACAATCTGAAATGGATACAGCAAAATGATCTGAACGCGGAGGAATAGAAAAGCATTTTTCTACATCCCTCGGCTTAAGGCTACAAACAATCCTTCCATCTGTCGACTTGATTTGTCTAGTAGATGAGTCATAATGCTTGACACAAGCAAGTATGAATTCGAGATCAAAGACTGAGATAGGAATGGATGCCGCTCTAAGTATCCCCGAATGTTCAAGATTCTTGATTGTAGAACTGTTGATACCCTCCAATGAATTCAGATTGATGATGGGAAAAACATGACTTAAGTCGGTATCGGTAGTTTTCAAAAAGTTATGAAGAAAGACCTGTTTGGCCTTATAGTGTATGGGATTATACTGCATTTTGAAAAACTAGACTTTTGACTGTAAAGTTAGGTATGTTTGGACAACTTCAGAAAAAGCTGAAAAAGCTCGGGGATAGGCTAAAAATAGCAAGGGGAAGTGAATTTTTTCAGACTAATTCTAAGATATGGGTTTTGTGCAAAATCCAATTCTAATAGAACCCAGAATGTCAGAATTGCGAAAAAATGGGATTTAGGCTTGCATTCAAAAGGTTTTCGGTTGAGATTTGAACTAGCAGTTAGGGGCACTGGGGGCAATTTTTCCCGCGAAAATTTGGAACATGGGTTTTGTGTAGAAATGAATCCTAAAACAACCCAGATCAATAGATTTGCGAAAAAACGTGATTTAGGCCCACATGCAAAGAGAATTCTAGAAAAAAGCACAGTGCTCTAGAAAATAGGCAGCGGGGCAATTTTCACAAAATAATCTAAGACATGGGTATTGTTGTTGATGCTAACATACTCGAACCCAGATGATGCTTTTATGAAAAACCTGCCGTTTTCTTTGACATGCGAAGAAAATCTAAGACGAGAATAGAGGAAAATAAGACAGAAGAATAGAAGTTTTATTTGTTTGTTTTCTCTCTTGTTCTGTAAATATTCGCCTATGCTTGGAGTAGAACTGATAAAACCTGCATGCAAATGGAAAACGAAGTCTGAAATAATCTTCTCTTGAACAATCTGAATTTGTAGCTATAAAGAACATTGAAATTTGACACTTGTAGGACCTTCAAATCAATTTTATGCTCAAGAAAAGATGTTTCTTGTCAACTCTGATGAAGAATAATGGACGCCATTAGCAAAATATATAGAAGAATATCTTCTAAGGCGTGTGAAATGCATGCTAGGTATTGGAAATGGCGCTTGAAGTACAACTAGTGCTTCAAAACTCACGCATGGCCTATATTTGGCTTCAAACTCAGTTAACTGGATGTACCATAAACCCTAATTAGGGAGCCACTTTGAAAAATTCAGTTAACTGATACATGCAAACTAATTTTAGCCAATTATGACCAAAAATAGGTTTACTAGAAGTCGGCTTGAAAAGAGTTCAACTGAAGATCTAAATTTAGTAAACTGAAAACTCTTCTCATGCGCACTTCTATTTTTTGAATTTAAAAAGTCAACCTTTGACTTTTAGGCGTCCTTCCATACTTAAGACATTTTTTTGAAAATTTGAATCTAGAAACCTCAAATGAAGCTCACGTTCGATCACTGATTCTGATTGATTGCTGCGTCAGATCAACTGCGTGACAGTTCCGTCAAAGAGCAGGACCAAATCTGACAAGAAGATTCCTTGAGGTGATAATCCAAAATTCATGAATCTGAAGCTTCAAAAAGATGGGCGCCCCTGACCTCCAGGGGCGTTTTTTGACCTCAGTGTTAGAATATTTTTAGGCATTTTCATTATTTTCACTGATAACTTGACCTTATTTCACTTGACGTTTCCCGACACTTGGCAAAACTTCTGAACGTGCTGACTGGCTCACTGTGGAGCAGGCTGAATTCTGAACAAGGGGTCGTAGAGAACACTTAGTATAAAAACATCATCAAACCTTCCTAAATCATGGGCGCCCTTGGCTTCCAGGGGCGCTTTTCTCAACCAGTGTTAGCCATTTCTGTAACTGGCCAAAAACTACTAAACTTCCGGTTGCAGATTGCCAAGACATCTTCTGACCCGGTTGAGACAGGCAACGAAAAGCTGGAGCTAACACGAACGAGACGAATATCTGAAATCATCAAACAAATTCCATTAAAGGCTTAAAAACCTTGGGCGCCCCTGGCCTCTAGGGGCGCTTTTGTCCTTTCTGAACAATTTCTAATCAAGTCTGAAACCTCAAATTTGACCAGTCAATTTTACAGTATCTTTACCTCGTTGAAAATCTCCTTCGAGACGAAGTAACTTTTTGGACGAAACTTGCCATAGAAACATCACTGAAGCGTTTTGAGCTTAGCTATCGACACCTGGCACCTGGCCATCTGCCAATGATGAGTTTAGAAAACCTAACTTCTCACTTGAAAAAATGAAAACTACCCACCAGGCTTAAACTGAGTCTTAATTGAAATTAACTTCACCACTGTGATCATGAAGCAAAATAAACCAATCAAAACCAATTTCAGTCAATTTTGACAAGTTTCAATTTTTAGGGTTTTGACCTAAAAATAGGGGTACCGAAACCCTAATTTTCATTTTTTTAAAAAATTTGCCAGTATCTCCGTGGCATGACATTGACTTGAAGCCCATACTTGAATTCCCCAAAAACCATGTTTTGGCATCATTTTAACAGGGTTTAGACCATTTTAAGCAAAATGCCTTAATGAAGCAAAATTTTTGTTTTGGGTACAAGACAGCTGATTATCTATTTTGTAAAGCTGGTTTAGTAGTACTAATAACTATTTATAATCTGCACTTTATATTCTTGTTTATACTCCCAGTGAAGAAGTGGTTGAGTTTGATTTTTACTTTCAACATTTGTTTTTTAATTCCCCCCGTTGAATAAGTGGCAGTGTGGATTCATGGCTGGCTTGCCGCCTTATTAATTGTTAATATCTTCACTCCCGTTGCATAAATGATTGAGTTTGTAATTTCCTTTCATTCTATGGTCGGCTCGCCGTCTATGTTCAGTTGTAATTACATTCCAGTTTGCTAACGATCCCCGACACTGTATGCTCTCACGTCCCCCACATTGGGATGTTGGTGATCAAAAGGTGAAGGGTTGCTATTTTTGTTCATTTATATTTGGATCTAACGCTAACGGTGGTGAAATTGTGCTGATATTTAAAAAAAAAAACTTAAGGGGGATATTTCATTGACACACTTAAATGAATTTTTGAAAGTTTTTGAGAAAGGACCCATTATTTGATTTGCTCTAGTTGATATATTTTTTCTGAGTTCATTCCTATTGCCTTCATTTTCCCTTTCAATAAAAAAATTCTTTTTTTCTGTCCTTTATTCTTTATTTCCAACTGATAAGTGAGGTTCCAACAACTTAGGATGCTCTAACAATGTTGTTAGATTCATCTGATATTCTTGAAAGACTTGCAAATTTTTTGTCTTGAGTTCCTGATTTATCTTCATCTTTCATTAGCCACTAAGTGCAAGCCTTGATACCAACTTACCATTGCTGAATTTGAAATGTATAAGTGTTGGTCACTTACCGGAAACAATTTGAAAATTATCTTTCTCTGTTAACCCATAAGGCTGGCAGGATGCACAACTTTGATCCCATTATAACAACCCCACTCAGAAATTTTTAAACAAACTTACAATTTTCTGATTTTTACCTTGCAGAATTTCGTCAAACACTTCGCATGAAATTATTTATGAAGTACTCTTGAATGCAATGCTTAGAAAAGCTATAACAACCATAAATTCATCACATAATCATTAGAATATTCAAAGTTTTCATATAGACATTCTGTTAGATAGTTAGCCACGATTCTAATGAACTAGAAATGTTTATAATGAATAATAGTAGTTGCTGTTGTAAGGTTTCTGATACACAAATTTGTATGCTGGCTGAGATATACTAATAAATTTTGGAGCATTAACAACAATAAAATTCTGACCTTTATGCTGTTGCAATTTCTAGCTAGCAGGTTATGTAGATGGTGAGTAGACATACACTGAAGGCTGCTGCAAATCTTCCAATTATTTCCCAAAAGCTGACACAGGACTTTAGAGTCCTAAATGAACCTAATTACCTTTCAACAAGCGCTGCAATGTTTCCAAAAAGAGCAGGTCAACCATGTTTGACAGTTCAAATGACATTGTATTAAAAGGCTGTGGCTCCTTTTTTGCACTCCTAAATGTATTAGGAGTCCTCTTATACATTCAACAACTCCTGAAACCTTGGTTTTATGAGCTGGTGGCAGGATTAAAGAAGTCCTAAATGGAATGGGAGACTTATTTAAAAGGTTTGATGATCTTTTGAAAAGCTTAGCATCCAAACTTGTTGATATCATATGTTGGAAAGCTGGCGGCTAGGTATTATGAGTCATATTTTCATTAGAACTTTTAGCTGCTGCAGTTTTAAGCCTTCAATCTGTCTTTTCAAGATTTTGTGACTTTGAGCAATTCAACCCCTTCACAAATGGTATGACGACCACCCAACTTGGTATGACTGCTACTGAACTTTAATTCCCACACTCTCCTAAACTCCCTTATAAAAGATGGTGTCCAATAAATTTAAACATAGGAATTTATGTATCAAATGACGAGCACCCTATATAATAGATTTTTCACCAATTAAACTTGCTTGCGAATTTGGAAAAACTTGGAAAGATAAATTGATATTCTCCAAAACTTTATTTGCAAACATTCAACACAATGGCAACTTCTGAATGAAATTGCTCAATGGAATCCAAGGGTTTTCGTCCCCAAATCCCAAATCTTCAGCACACTATCGATCCTTGATTGGAACCGCATTGCCTTCCAGGTTTTCATCTGTCAAGAAACCATTAGGGTTTTCATCACTTTGGTGAGAAATTTGGCCACAGGCACAAATCTCCAAAAGAGAAATAAACAATCTTCAGAATCCATTCAAATGGGCTCACAAAACTCTCTTTTATAACCTTTTTGGAAACTTTTTCGAGAATATAATATAAATCACTTTATAAATTAAATAAGTTTTATTATTCCAAAAAGTGATTTATTTTATTTTTTTAGACATTCTCGGTGCATGAAGTCACTTTATTAGCATCCAACATTTTAAAATTTTCATGCTCTTTTTGTGGAGCTAATATACTAAGGTGCCTATTAAATTATTTTATTAAAATTAGCAACCTTAGTAAAAATAATTAAATTATAACTCATTAATACATCTGAGTTGTGGAAATTGTCGAAAAGTATCAGACTCGAGATCTGACCACATTGTAGTGATACCGATGATGAATAATGAGAATTGGATGTGATGGGGTGACTTATTATAGATAGGTGCTTTGTCCAAGAATTGGAGAATACACCAGAAGTCGGAAATAAATTCGAAAAGTGCCATTTGAGTCCATAAGATCATCGGAGCTCACTGGTAACATCAAATAACACCTCTGATAAGGCTGATACACACTGAGAAGGTCAGAGCTAACTTCAGTGCAAGAGAACCTAAAAAAAAGGGACCTTACAATCTATCTCAATATCTGTTAGAATAAATCAATTTGATTGTGATTACTCAACTCAAATCATTTGCTTTCTTTCTGGGTTCACATCGTCTTTCTTCATGTTGGAGCATTGTAAATAATAATGCACATAATGCGTATTTCTAGTCTAGTATGCTTTGAAGTTTGCAAAGTTAAAAATAATTTTATGTATTGTGTTCTATTTCTATAGTTTGTTGAAAAGCATATTAGATTAATTAGAATAGATAATTCAACTTTTCTAAAATTTTCATTTTGGACTCTTTATTTAGTTTCATTTTGAAATGTATGAAAATGGAAAAACATATTAGATTAATTAGAATAGGTAATTCAAATTTTCTATCATTTGCATTTTGGATTCTTTCGTTAGTTTCATTTAGAAATGTATGACAAATGCAGCCCAGAGCAGGAGGAACAACAAAGTCTTCAATGGTTTTACCAAAGGAAGGGGGATAATGTTTGTCCATCAGCAGGGCCTTCCTTGCCAAACATAAAACTAAGGCCAGCTATTGAAGGGAAATTAAGGTGATAAGTGCTAGCTTTTTGAGTTATATATTCCCCTCCTACAAATGCTAGTAATAAATGTAGGAGTATTGATTTTTCTATGGTTTGATATTTTTTCTTGGTCCTCTTACTTAATGCGAAAGGGCATAAATAACCAATAATCCTAATGTACAGACCTATACAATTTCTGAGCTGAAACTTGAATCTAATACATAAGATGTTTAGTGAGTAACACATTTGGATAGATTTGTTAAATGGTTACAGTCTATCACGAAGTGAACCAGATATTGCAAATGGTTTCTGGCGACGTAGCCGCAGGAAAGCCATTGCTGAACAGCGCAATTCTAGTTCTAGGTCAGTTATCTCGTTAAAATATTTCAATGACTGTTCAATAAATTTGGATTCTAGAAAATGGGCAATTCAGACTAGATAATCAGATTGGTCATGACAAAAGTTGTGTTGGCCTGAGTTTTATATTTATTTAAATGTATAAGTGACATAATACTTGGCATTCAAACATAAATGATCCATTGTTTACATCTAGAAATTGGTTGTATTTAATTCTTTTGACTGGGAATAGATTACATCTGATTATTGAATTTTGTAACATTGAAGCATGCTTTAAGAGAATTTCTCTACCATCTCAATTTTGCGGATAGATAATGATATACTACTATAACTTGTTAGTGGGATACAAATTCAAAGGTCTATAATCTTGATATTTCTGAGGAGTTGTTGGAGGGGGCCAAACAAACTAGTGCAATGCTTTAGCTGAAATAATTGATTAGTTTGATTATTGTCGTGTGACATCTTAGTAGTCTTCGATGGTGTTGATTTCCTTGTCCTTGGGAGTCTAGGGGGGATATCACCCTTTTTGAGGCATTTTTTCTCACATCTGTGGAATGATTCAGAAATATTTTGGCATCCCAGGGATGTTAGGATGTCCCTGATGTCTTACACATCTGAATTTAAAAAAATAAAATGAAACAGAAGTTTTGGCATGACTGGAACAGTGAACTACAACATCTATAGTTTGATTTTCATTGTCATATGAGACTCTTATTTTTTATATTTAATGTTCAAACTTCAATGTCATGGATGTTATTTGAATTTCCGTTCATTTTCATATCCTCATTATTATGCAGTTGAAAAGCTTTTAAATATGTATTTTAATTTGATATATTTTATTTGCCCTCCGCTTGCTGCCACCTAATTCCATCAAAGAATATGCTGTCCTAGAAATGCATCTTATTCCTCTTCTGGAGGGCTAGGAGAAACCTAACATTTTAGTCAACTGACAGGTCTTAATATTAAGAATAAATTGAATTTTTTTTTAGTAAAATTTAGTAGTTTTATTAATATAAAGCACAATGAATACAAAGAAGCAGATGAGAAATGAACAGTACAAAGAACAGACAAAATACTCAGTGTCTGAGAAGATTCAAAGCTCAACAGGAGAGAGCAAAAGCAGAGAGAAGAGCAGTCCTTTGAGCAAGCAGACAATGGAAGATGGCAGTGAATGGATGGAGCAAAAATGAGATGATTCTGTCATTCAGCAGGGTGTTGTTGAATTTTGAGAGATCCAACATTGAGCACAACACTAATGTTGGCTATTCTATCTGCTTCTCTATTGTGATTTCTTTGAATATGTTGAAAGTTTACTTGGGAAAAATTTAGCAATGAGAGTTTGAATTACTTTAACACATATGTGCAATGCGAACAGACTTCTAGTGGGCCTTGGTATATGTATTTATAATGAGTTGTGAGTCCATGTAAACTTTAATGAAATCAACACTTTCCTCTTTTCTCAAAGTGAGACCCATTTATAGAGCCTTACTTTCAGCATTGTTGTTTGATAATATACCAAGACCACCAGCAAAGCTAAGGCAGCTTTTTTTTGTAGGCTGGAGGATTTCTCTGCCCCTAGCCAATCTTGGGTTCTCCTTGGATGCCCCATTGAAGAATAGGGAGAATTCAAGGCAGATGATATGAAGGTTGTCCTTGATCATTTTTCCCTTCTTAGGAGAGTAGTAACTTTGGTTAGCAGTCTCCTTAAGGAGGGACTGTACTATATTTGTGGTGACCCAGGTTGGGGAGTTCTGTTCCCTGAAGATAGTTGAGTTTCTAGCTTTCGAAATCCCCCAAAATCAGGTACCTTTGGAGGAGACGTTTTATAGCGAAAGGCCATTGGGTTTCTTTTCTCATGACTTGGATATAGTTAGGGATATTAATGCTTTCATGGAAGAATGAGCTGAAATTTGAGGCACAGAGTTAGCATAACTACAGTGGATAAAGAGACGATCTCTTCTTTATTCATCTTGCTTGCAAATAGTGCAACGAGTAGGAACTGCTATACCTCTTTTTGTCAGATTATCCAGGGTGAGTAGAAAATATTGTATAGTGAGCCAAAATAAAAATAATGATTTTTTGTGAATTGCTTCCTTGTGCCGCATATGCTTCCATCTGGGCATTGTTGAATGATTATCTTTGAGCATTTTGTAGCCTTTATTCACTTAATAAACTCTTGATCCTTTGATGCTGCCCCATATAAATTTATCTTTAGTTTTGCTATCAACATGAATCATTCCCTCCATAGAAGAGATTAAGGATTTCTAGTTGGTTTTTAGATCCAAGGGGATATAAAGATCCATATCAGATTTGCTATTGGGTATAATTTGGAAGTTATTCACTTGGTTTAGTGTCATGCCCCCAATACTATAACCGATTGAAATAAAAACAAAACAGATATCAAATCTCAATTTAAATAGTATCACAGATAAATACCATTGATATTATTAAAATAAATGATTAGAGGTATTATAGAAATCAAATATAGAATAATAATTATTATACATAATCTCCGAAGACATGGTAGAGACCCGGGTGAACTCCTCACAAGGAAACGGCTCACCCCCGCGAGTTGATGAAAGATTATGGATACGTATATTTGCCAAAATAGAGCATCTATTATCATCTTCACGGGGGCATAGAGTCGAAACACCGAGTTAATGAGCATGAGATCTCATAATGTCGATTATCATGGCCATGTCATTTGATAGGTCGAAGCACTGAAAGAGAGTAAAGCGGCACCTATTCGATGGTCTTCACATAACATACAATAAGCATTCAAATATTATTCTGGGCCAAATTCATTAAGGGAGCGAATCCTGTTATGGTTTATAACCCAATGATGATCTAATGACGAGGATCAAACAAATGCGAATAATCAACGATTCCCAACAAAGTGACGATCCGGATAATGTATTTTATATTATGTATTTTTTATATGTTTGATATTAGATATGTTATTCACAAAAAGATAGACATCTTCTAACCGATCAACTAATACCTTAATTGATTTCAATTAAGCATATACCGAAAATTACCAAGAGGCACCTCCATTTGCTAAGGACACACATTGCTGAAAAAGTCACGAGTTATCATTACATTAGAAATAGAGAACACCAAAGTCAATTAGGGGATTATCGTGTGAAGAAGAGAAAAGACAAGTAGGAAATGAGAGATAACTTGGAGAAATACCACGACTCAGGTGAGATTATCTCACTTAGCCATTAATCATCTATCATTTCCAAATATTTGATGTGATAACCGATCAACAATAACTGGTTGGATAGTTTAGGTGTTGGAATTGTATTCTGAAAATCTTCTTAAAATGCACTATGAATTATCCTTAGAGGCTGATCCACCATAAGTCTCTCTCGCCGATAAACTATATGAGTAAACCCACTGTACAATAATCCTAGGCAAGGAACTTGGATATCTAAGATTGCTTGAAATTAGAATATGATCATTTTTGAGTTTTATATATATTGTCTTCTGCTAATACCTATCCACATGTGCCATTTAGTGGAAAGTCTGGAAAGGTCTAACATGATACGGATATATATGCTTCTCCATTGATTCAGTATTGAATGCACTAACTAATTTATTTTATTTTCAATGCAAAGATTTCTTTAATGTCATCATGGTTATAATTGCTCTAGGAATTGATTATGTTTTCTTTTAGTATTATCTTGATTATAATGACTTGTACATGAACTTAAGGAATGCAAATATATTTGATTACTTAACGACTGCCTTCTAAGTGTTTACAAGCCTACTAGGGAGGAAGGGCTTGAGAAAGGTGGTGCCTAAAAAGCCCACTTAAGATCCACCCCCGGAACCCAAGGCAAGGATGGGCCATGGAGGGTTGGAGGTTCCACTTAAGGTTCCGCCTAGTCTTGAAGGCATGGGTGGGCCATGGAGGGGTGGGGGTCCCACTCAAGATCCATCGCGGCCATGGAGGGGTGATAGGCTTGGGCCACTTATAAGCTCCGTTGGCTTCCCCCAGCAGGACAATTGTCTTTTGAGGTGATGACATGGGTGGAGAAAGCAGGTACAAGTGTAATCACTAAGCACCCCACTCCGAGGGTGGAATTATCTTGCTTTGGACGTTCCTACCGCTCGGGGCCAAGTGGTGGGTTGTCTGGGTTAGATGCTTGTGCTCTTGGGTTTAGATGGATAGCTTTAGGCGGATCTACCCATGCCACTCCTCCTATGTCTTAATAACTGCTTTGTGATTATGTTTATATTTTGGATATCTAGATATTAATGCTAACAAACATATGTATATGTGGAAAGGTTGGTGAATGCAGACTTGAATCCAAGATTACTTCATTAGAGAAAAAATTCCTTTGAAAAGAAGAAATCCTAAACCTAATCAACAAGCGAATTCTAGAGGAAGCGAGCAAATTCTAAGGAAAAGTTAGGTAAGGGACATTAAGTGGTATCAGAGCATAATCCTACCATCCTGTGAAAACTATAGTTAATGCAAACATATCAAAGAAAAAAGTCTAGAGACAACACCACCACAAACAACTTCTTGGACGTATTCATGAATAACAAGTTGAGGGCATTCATGGAACAAACCACCCGAGCACTTTGGGACCAAAATGAGAGGAGTAAAAGAATTTCACAACTCGTCCTCCAAGCCATCCAAAACATGAGTAGCAATATTCGAAAGGAAACAAGGTCTAACCATTAAAGGGTTAGAGGAGGAGTCCCTTGCTAGGTTGCCTTTCTTTCTGGGTGACTTTGTTGTTTCATAGCTAAGTTGGCTGAAATGCCTCATTTTGGGTTTTATTAATTTTTAGATTCCTTCATTTGAAGATCACCTTGTTCCTCAACAAGTTTACTATCGATAATAGGATTGGAGACAATCTTATAGCAGCAAGTTCTTGTCTTTAGCAAAGACGGAACGAATAATCTTGGCCCTGTAGGAATGTGGAGCCATGGAAAGCACAAGAGTTCTGGAGTGGAATGACAGTGGCAACAAACAGTTGTGGGGATGCTGCCCTTCAGTTCGCTTGAGAGAGAATTCCAAGTTGAATTTTTTGTTGTAAACTCTTTATATGGTGTTTACTACTGGAAATTTTGCATGATAAGGTTTGTAAAACGAAATAGGACATTGTATGTCATGTCAGCATGATTTGTATAAACTGTTTTAAAGATGATAGGTGAGAGAGAATTTTAAGTTGACTTGTTTTTTGTAAATTCTATTATA
This sequence comes from Sequoiadendron giganteum, assembly GCA_007115665.2. Lineage (NCBI taxonomy): Eukaryota > Viridiplantae > Streptophyta > Pinopsida > Cupressales > Cupressaceae > Sequoiadendron > Sequoiadendron giganteum. The sequence continues at coordinate 618,978,443 of CM021102.1, read as the reverse complement.
TGGTGTTTGCTACCAGAAGTTTTACATGATAATGTTTGTAAAATGAAATAGGACATTGAATGTCAAGTCAACATGATTAGTATAAATTGTTTCAAAGATGACAGGTGACATTTTTTAGCGCACAAAAACCAACAAAATGCAAGAAAACATAATTTTCTTTTTTATGGGACTAATGCTAGTAGCTAAGTTACCGATTCGTCCCTTGTAGAGTCTAGGTATGATACGGATTTGTGATTCGGATTCGATACATCATACAAAAGAAATTCATCCAGGATTCGTTTTTCAGACTATGAATACGTCCAGGGTATGATGAGTGCTCTGTGGATTCGACAAAATCGAATCTGATTTGAACTTGGGCCGAATCCGGCTGCGTGAACGCCCAGGCTGCAGAAAAAGTGGCTTTTTTTGCAAGTTTTAATTATTTTTGACTTAAAGTTGACTTCTAAATAATAAAATATTCATTCCAACCCTAATCTTTGCCTGCAAACACATCAAATAGGTATAAACATTCTCATTTAACAATTTGTATTAGATTTTATTTAAAATTATTTAATTTATATTAATTATATTAAAATTGTATCTCACAAATCATTTTAACCTAGAGATAGAGACCGTTGAATTTATATAAACCAACATGCGACAAAAACGACCACCAAGATTGAAGGAAAACCAGACAACTGTAGCTTTTAGGATGTCGCATTATGTAACATGGGTGAATAACATTGCAATCAATTCAAAAACCAAGCGTCAATTTGCAAAAATGAAGGGAGGAATAGAGGTATCTAAAAGCCATAAGGAGAAGCCTATCGCAAAGGAAACACTGCCATCCAAAAAGCCAACATCGATTGAGGGAATTAATACATCTGGAAAGCAGAAGAGGAAAGCCAATAGGTTAAGTTCAAAACCTGGAAATGCATACAATAAAAATAGAGGAAGATAAGGATATTCCTGATCCAATAGAGATTGATGTCCAAGAGGAAACAAACGGAAATATTGCTCTTTTATAGGATTTGGATATCATCTGTAGAATAATTGGGCCCAGAAAAGGAAGAAACAACATAAAGAGTGGACCTAGACAAATATGAATCTGAATCATGGGATTAAATTCCTACCTAGTGGTTTCTTCATTGTGGTATTCTTTTTAGAAGAAGATAGAGATTGAATTCTGGAGAAAGTTGTTTGGGAAATAGATGGAAGCCCCATTTACATGCAAACATGATTCAGATTGATCAATGATCAATAATTATTAATGGCTGATTGTAAACACTTGACATTTTTATGTTTGATGTTTGAACTTTAATTTATAATTCTATATCATGACATTTGACTCTTTGAGTATAAAGTGGTGGTGTATTTTTGCTATGTTATTTGACTATTAATATGGTGGTGTATTCTGAACTTAATTACTGCTGCAAATATGTATATATTTCTGATTTTTATATGTTTTTGTATTAATGTACCCAACCCCAAATTTTTTTTTTGACCGAATCCCATACTGGATTCTCGTACATTTACCCAAATCCAAAAACGAATCGGTAACTTAGGCTAGTAGTATGAGCATGATATTGTGAGATGTGCAGCTCTAAGAATAGTTTCATTGAACATATTGGTCATTTATATGGCCATGACCATTCATGTGGAGCAATAATTAGTGGGAATTGAAAGAAACTTTGAGGGTATTATTCGCTGCCTACTTTTGTGGCTGGCTTGGATGATATTTTGATTTTCAAACATTTTAAGTATATCAACCTTAACATTTTTTAATAATTGCTTTAATGGATTATGTATGGAAAATGATGAGTTTTGATAAACTTTTTGTAATTCTTTTCTTTCTTGACTGAATTTATTGACGTAAAGAAATTATGGGTAGATGCGACTGCTACAATTCAAATTGTGCAGCTATTGGAATTCACCTAACATTCATGATATAAAATGCCTATATGTCTAATCTGACGGATAGCATTTGTTTTACCATGCTAGCTTATGGAATGATATTTTCTCAACATATTTAACATTAGCTTTGCACAAAATGAATGAATCTTTTTCCTTCCGGACTTTTGTTTTTGAAAAATGTCTTATGAAGATAAAAATTTGGTTTCATATGACAATGGTAGTTAGTGGCTTGGGTAAATGATGGCTCGTATCTCAAGATATGCTCTTGCTTGTAATCCAAGAGAGAAGAATGATAACTTGGTGGAGGCATGGTTTTTCCCCCTTTTCTCCTTGGATTTGGTGGAATATTGAAATCCTGAAACAGATAGGAAACAAATATGGTATCCTTTACTAATTTTTCCAATTGTACGAAGCAAATTGAACTGACAACTTACGTTAGCCTTGTGTGCTTGTGGACTGGAAGAAGGATTAAGGAAGGCATTTAACTTCAACTTAAATGTTGCTATTTTATGTCAAATACTAGACTATTGGCAAGTTCCATTCAATTCCAAGTTAAGTTTTTACATGAACATATCAGTTGGTAATTTCAATGAAGGAAACAGGAGCTTTAGAAAATGATATTTTTAATACATCCAATAAAGCAAGAGATGAAAGGAAGAGGCATCAATCTCAATTGAGAGTAGTTAAGTTGGGAGCATATAATGATTAGGATATTACAAACATTTTCAGAAAAGAAAGCCCACAAATTGTCTTGAGAAAATGTGTAGTTCAAACATCAAAGCATTAAAATATTGAATACATAGTGTTTGAAAGTTTAATTGAAGATTGGATCAATTTGTTATGGTTTTTCCTGAAAAACATTTAATGACTTGCATAAGTTCAGCTCAAAAGAATGACACTAATGGTGAATAATTTATTGGCAAAATTTTTGACAGTAGTTGAGAGTGATATGTCTGAGAAAATAAGGATTCTTCATCTGGTCCAAAAGAATAGGCTGTTCACACTGAGGCAATGCTTGAGAAAACAGCTTTTGCATAGAGGCTGTTAAGAAAGCTTCGGCCTTAACTGTTGTGCCTGAGTATTGAAAGTCTAAGAAACATTGCTCTTTTGAAGCTTCTGGTGTAACACAACACCATTCAATTGAAAGAGTAATGTTAGCAGTGCTGATCTGATGTGTATAGACAACATAAATGGATCTTTGTCTCTGATTTGGTCAAACTAAAGAATGAAATTGTCTTTTCCAACAGAAGAGAAGTCCTGTTCTTGGTTGTAGTGGTAATGTCATATCAATATGTAGCAAGGAGGGTGTTGTCCGATAATTTCATTTTTGATTTAAGGCAAATTCTTGATAGATTTTTTCGTTTCTAATGGGTAAGTTTAAAGAGAAGGTATATGTTATAGAAAACATATCAGAACATTATAGAACTGTGTCCCATACAGTTGGACTCTTCAGAATTCAAAATGGACCTGTAGATGTATTTGATGATATCCTTTTAAAGGATAGAGACTTTTAACTATAATCCTAAAACAGAGGTGCATGATCAACTGTGTGCTGCTAAAGACTGCAACTGTGGGCATTAAGTTATTGTATATAAGCACAACTAAGGGAAGACTACTACCACATATAAAAATTATACAGCACTCGGTACCTGCAAATGTTGAATCTGAGACTGGTACTGTCTTACTTGCAAAAGATGATCAAAATGGAAACAACAACATGCAAGAAGAACAAGATGCTCAATGAACACATAGAATAGCTGCAAATATGCTTCAATTCACCAGTCAAATACAATGTAGTGTGGGCCTTTTTGATGGGGCAAACTCGTTATAAGCAGAGCTCTGATACAAACTATGATTCAATATGATCTTATCATCTTTATAACACCAATATAAGCATCACAAAAAGTGACGTATGTGGTACAACCCATGTGGGATATTTCAATACACCTAATATGAACTCATTAAATTATTACTTCATGTGATGCATGTATGTTATATCTTTACAATGTCATATTAACACATCAAGTTTAATGCTCAAGGGATGGCCCGACATACAAATAAGGTGCTAAATAATGAAACTATTATAATTATTATAATGCTCATAAAATAATAATGGAAGCTTAGGATGTAAGGGTTTTAATATGCCCTCCCCTTTGGAAAGCATTGTCCTCAAGGCTTGAGTTGTGGAAATTGTTGCTATAATTGTAGGAGAGGTTTCTAAGTTGCGTCTTCCAGTTGCAAGCCTCACCATTGGAGTAAATCATCTCTAAGTGTGTAGTTATAGAGGTGGCATGAATGTTTTTCCATAGTAAAAATGCTCATAAAATAATAATGGAAGCTTAGGATGTAAGGGTTTTAATATGCCCTCCCCTTTGGAAAGCATTGTCCTCAAGGCTTGAGTTGTGGAAATTGTTGCTATAATTGTAGGAGAGGTTTCCAAGTTGCGTCTTCCAGTTGCAAGCCTCACCATTGGAGCAAATCATCTGTAAGTGTGTAGTTATAGAGGTGGCACGAATGTTTTTCCATAGTAAAATTAGGTTTGAGGATGATGGAACCTTTGTCATCCAATTCAAGAATTGTCAATTGAAGGTGAATGCATCATGCAAGGACCTTAAAATAGGACACATGGAAAAAAGGATGTATCTTGGAAGGTAGAGGTAGTTTCAATTTATAAGTGAATTTCCCAAGCCACTGAAGCACTCAATAAGGTTCATAGAATTTTGGTACAAACTTTTGAATGCCTCTGAGCTTCAAGAATGTCTACTTATACAGCTACAGATGCAAAAGACCATGCCCCCTCCAAAGAATGTGTGCTCAAATAGTGTTAATTTACTTGTTATTTCCTAAGTTGTTGGTTTTGGTATGGGGTTGGGTATGAGTGCGAGATTTTGGTACACTAGTACGACAATTTTTTTTCTTGGGTACGGTATGTTTGGGTATAGTTGTATATAATATATACGTATGCAATATATATAATTGCAAATACATTTGATACATCATGTAACATTATATTTTAAGATAATAATGACATTTGATATTTGATAGTATGATACTTCATCCTTGATCAATGATATTATGATAGTCATAAAGATAATTGCCTAAGTTGTCAGTTTTGGTCTCCATTCCTAGACTCCCTCATTGTAATCAAGTTTCTTATGTGACAATAGATCCCAATAACTAGTGGGGGTTGGGAGTGGAAACCTTGATGGAGTTGAGGGTTAGCACCCCTCATGGGGATTTGGGGGCAATGCCCCCATCGGGGTTGAGGGGCAGCGCCCCTCGTGGGGGTTTGGGGGCAACACCTTCCACAGGGTTGAGGGGCAGCACCCCTCGTGGGTGTTTGGGGGCAACACCCCCAACAGGGTCGAGGGGCATTGCCCCTCGTTGGGGTTTGGGGCCAAGCCCAAATTAAGGCCCTTTGAAACCACTCAAATCTTCATGGTGTACGCCATTTTCATAATTTTATTGTCAAAAACATTTTTTGCATATTTTTTAAGTGTGTTTTTATTACTTTTTGGTGCATGCAAGGCATTGGCATCTGCTGGAGCGCTTGGGAATGCCCGGTAGCGCCCTGGATGCCCCAACCCAAACACTCCCAGAGCAGGCATGGGGGTTTCAAATGAAGAACCCGGTAACTTAGATAAAATTTGTTGTGTCCAATCTATATCACACAGGTGGACATCTTAAGCTTCATGCTATTTTTTGTTTATTAGGGAAGTCTCCCAAATTAAACCCCTCATTTACTTATGAAAGGAAAAGGCACAGATTGTCCATAGTTAGCGATGTCCTATCATATCCTGCTTGTTGATGTGTGGAATAATCTAGGAAATTCTCTTGTTAACATGGTTATAATGATATTAATACTATCTACAAATGAACCCAATTTAATCTGCCTATTCACCCGAGTTTTATATTTTCTTGCAACGAGGTGCATACAGACTCATTGTCTTAAATTTTAATGTTGAATGCCCCAAATTTTTTCCTGAATTGATGGGAATTTGATTGAATAACCAAAGAGACAAGGGCGGATAAGTTGATGTAATTCAAATCAAGATTTGGCTAAATCCTGGTGATATGAAATAGTGAGTTCGGTCAACGTAGAATGCAATGGTGGCCTATTGATGAATATACCTGCATACTTGTCTGTTCTGATGTTATTTTGAGTTTAAATGTTTATGATATTTTTGCAGCCCAGAGCATCCTTTGTTGAGGACCCATGGCCGTTCTATGCTGAGTGGGCGCAGACAGTCATTTGGAGAAGATGGTGATTCTGTGAGTGCATCAAGGTATGTATCTTCTGGGGAATCATTAGCACAATTTGTAGAATCATTAGCTAATTTCTTGTATAATCACAAATGCAAATTCAGTCATATATAAGTACTTGGAATATATGCAAAGTTCTATTTAATTGTAAGGATCCATTGTTTGAAGATTATCTTGGTTCAGCTGTTTATGAATGGGATGGTATAAATGGATTTTAGTGATAAATGATATCCAACATTTTCCTTTGTACAAGATAGCTTTCTGTATTGAAAGTAAAAGACATGAAGACTGTTTTTACTGAAATTAGTTAACTATTTGGTAATAGATGCATTTGAATAAATGGTTTTTATCTGATATGGTGAGTTTATAAAGGGAAATTACAAATAGTGCTTATTTCAATTGTGCTTTAGTTTTAATTACTGAATCAATGTGCATTTTGCGACTTTCTTTTAATTTAATACATTTTCCTAAAATATTTTATTAGATTGAAGCCTTCTAGAGGAGTGAACTAAGATCCTAAATATTTATAACACATATATGAGATACCCTATGTATAAATCATGAGTTTATTGACCAAGTGTAACAACTACTACATGTTCCAATTTTCCTCGTGTAATATGCACCCTATATATATATATTTTGTCTTTTTGTTTTCTGATGTGTTTTTGCAGTTTGAGGTTTGCAATATAGATATATAACACAATAACATCCAATAAAAGTATTTGCAATGAAAGAGCTGTAACTCAACTATTTTAGGAATATCCACAAACTGAAATCTTTTTGCAGATTTGCTACAGCAGTAGTATTTTCATTACAATAGGGTTTTAACAACATATAAATGACTACAATTTACTTATTATTGCATTTTTGACATACCCATTAACTGCCGTTGCAAAAATTCTCAAAACTGAACTTGGACCAGCAACCCCAAAACACAATGAAAGCTTGATATCTCTTTCAACTCGATGCTGTTCGCTCCCGAGTTTGTTGCCGAGTCTTATTCAGCCCTAGTCACCCCAATCTTGGTATTTTCCAGCCCCAAACTTGGGCGACCCACTCTCCAAGTCCTATGCCCCTCCTTGGGTGGTATGGCCAGCCTAGGAAGGGTATGGTCAGCAAATGGAGGTAAAGATTTTATATTATTTGCCTTCAAAATTGCTGTTGAAAACTTGAAACCCTTTCAATCTGTCCTTTGTAATGCCCAACAATATAATTTTTTTCGCAAATAGTATTCTAAAATTAAATCATATAAAAGTAATTGAACTTAAGAGTAAATGAACAATTAAGATAAATAAATTGAACAATTAAGATAAATAAATCGTCTAATTGGATCTAATCTATAGTTTCTTTCCCAATAGCCAACCATAATAAGTGTTAGTGTTTCTTAGATCAGATTATTTAATCAATTGAACAAAAGAAATGCAACACATAAGACAATGAACACAACAAGATACCCTGGGAAAACCCTCCTCTTGAGGGAGAAAAACCCAGCAAATATATCTCTTATATATTGAAGGAATAAGAGCAGAAATCTGCCAGGCCCAACACAATGCCGAGATTTGATACAATGAATAATAGCACCTCTCCTAGATGCAAAGATACAAATGAATATGTTTCTCCTTGAAATCGGTCTGCTGCTACAAAATGATGATCTGCTGTTCAAGTATGAACTTCTTCTAGGAATGCGAATCCAAGTATGAGCTTCTTCTATGACTGCGAATCCAAGAATGAACTTCTTCTATGACTGCGAATTCTGCTCTGCCAAAATAGCGAACTTCTTTTTGTGTATTCGAATGTGTATAAACATCAAAAGGTAACCTTGTATATATACCTTCTTGGCGCCTCTTCATATAGGTCGGCCTTTGAGCAAGTAATGATAAATGAATAAATGTGACTTAGGTCGGCCAGTCAACAAGGGAAGGATATAACACAAAATAAGGTTGGCTCTAGATAATATTTAATATAATCTTTCTTGGAAAGTGCAGACCGACGCTGTACTTAACATCAACAATAAGGATTGGAGAGGAAATAACGACAGGGTGCCCAGAGACTGTTCATCACAACTAAGTCCAAAAGCGTGACAATCACCCCTTGGCCGAAAAGTGGCAGGAACTCTTGTTACCATCCACATGGGGTGGCCTACTTACATTGTGGAACTGGTTCTGCCTCTCCCAATTGTGTTTCCTTGCTAATCCATGCTTGATTGCTTGTAGGGAAACAAATAAATTAAATCAATAATTATCATAGCCTTAAATAGATTAGCAATTCCCATTAGTAACTAGGTTAAAGATACATAAGAGATTATACATATAAAAAACTTATACTCCATCATGATCCATACCAATCACTTATTAAATTCAATGGCTGTTGCTTGTCTGCATGCAGATATTCATTTATTATCTGAATCCTTCGGTCTGTATGTTCTCTTCTTTTAAATCTGCATATTCTACCTTTCAAACCTGCTCAATATATATTGATATGTCTGTTGTTACTCTTCCTTATACTCAGAATATTCATTTAATTGCCCATTCCTCCTCCTCGTTTGTCAATGTTTTCTTTATACCCTCATATTCAAATGATGGGACACATCTCTTTGAAAATCCTCTTTGAAAAGAGGTATCCTTTTAAATGGACATGTCCTTTGTTTACAAACTTGCAGCATACCAATCGCTGCCTTTTAATGTTGAATTACTATTTTATTAATAAACTCTGCCTTTAATGAAGCGCTACATTTTGGGGATCATGTTAATATATTTGATGCTTTTCATTTCAAATCTAGGTGCTATTTTTTTGAGTTGTCACAAAGTTCATTGCTCCTTTATATTAATTGCTGCTTCATGTTTTTATCCAAAGGAGGGTCAGCCCATAACAATAAATGTTTTTAATTTTATTTTTGTTGCCAAGGTGAAGAGGTTGGCTGTCCTTATTAAATCTAGTCACCTGATTTATTTATTTATACGGGCTGTGTTTTGTTTTAATTAAGGGGTGCTAACCCTAGTTTAGTGGGGGCATGACATCCTCAAAATCTGATTTGAAACCCTTGGTAAAACTCACCAAAATTTGAACAATGAGCTCCTATGTGATTCCTAAATGAAATCACCTATAATATCCACCAGGAAAGTTCTTGCACTTTCAAAAAAGAAGTCCTCCGTGAGGGTTTTCGTCCTTACAAAGCCATGGAGGAACATTGTTCAACTCGTAGTAATCCTCAATAAATTTGAAAGCATGACTAACAAAAGACCTCCATAACACTTTTAATACCCTCTCCAAAATCCACGATCACCTTGGGAAAATAAACTTATATTTTATTTTATTTAAATCCTTCTTATGTCTCTTTATAAAGGCATCCCTCTTAAAAGCAACTTAAACTTATCTTTTGGATAATCCTTATGTCCCCAGAACACCATTTTATAAGGTCACTTTTAAAATAATAAGAATGATTTTAAGCTAAACATTTAATTTAACTTATAATTTTAATGTTATTTTAAAATATTTCCCCATGCCCTAAAATATCACCTAATAAATATTAAATGCCATATCTAATCATGCCTAGGACAAAGCGACGCAAAAGAGCAAAGTCAGTGTTGAAGAGGTGACTTACAAAAAATAGTAATATTGGGCCAAGTGCCCGAAAATGCTCCAAAAAATGTAAGAAGGAAACTTCTATAATTCCGAAGTCACCGCCACACAAGGTAAAGCCAACTAGCTGAGCAACCTGGTCTCTAAGAACTGTTGAGTTCCCTAACCAAACCACATTAGCCTACGAGAACTTGAGGAATAGGCTAATCTATCTACAACAAACAACTGCTTAGGAAGAGGACATTACACCTTGTTTATAGGAATTTGTCTTTGTATATATAATAATTAAATAAATGGAAATATAATCACTTTTTTGTAGTGCCTTTCTTGTACATCTAACATATTTACATGCCTTAGTTTTAGGATTTGCCAAAATTGTGGTATGCTTTGAGTGTCTTGGATGTATAGGTTTGTTGAATGGCCGATTTTCTGTGTGCATGACCTTTGACTTGATCATTTGATATTCCTAGATATCATAACTATCATGTTAATTAGTGGAATTGGGACTATGGGAACAGCATTGGCTAATTAGTTATTTATACAAGGTACAGGTTTGGTGTTGATTGTCATATTCCAAATTTTATTCTTATTGTAAGGATTGTGGAGGTTAGCCCCGTACAGCGACTGAGATATTCAATATTCTGGTTTCATTTCACTGGTGTTGTGTTGTGGATGTGCAATATACTTTATAATGACCACCCGACCAGATTGAAACCAAATTTTTTTCCGTAAACCACAAAGTTTTCTGCCTTTTATCATGCAGGCATTTCATCAAACACTTTTTATTTAGTTGAAGCTCAAAGTATCTGTAATGTTCCTTACTAATTTTTCAGCAAATTTTGTATTGTCTTTCAATGAGCATTATGACAAACAATTTGCATGAATATAAATATGGTAGGTTTCTGTTTGCACAATTGCATGTTGTTTGATTTGCAATGATTTCACATTATGTTTACAATGTTTCGACATTCATAACAAAAATAAGAAATCACTGAAATAAATGGTAACAACAGTAGTTTGGACCAGGGCTGCATGCAAGGAGCAGTTTTCACATATACTATGCATATAAAGTTTGACCTCTACAAAGCAGTGTGGAAGTATCATGATGTTTTTCTGCTACTGAACCTTACTCCAGGCTAGAAAATGGATTTCAGACCTTAGAATCCAATTGCAGACCTGAAACTGAGTCCTTAATCCACCATTATTTCTGCCATATCTAACGACATCCTTAGGAAATGAGACACTCAGCAATGAAGCAATAAATCGACCCAAAGTTTGAAACAACTGTCACGCACAGCAGGGATATGTGAGATCTTCCACGCCGAACAAGATGCATCTATGCCATTGGTGAAGGTAACTCAATTGCCCAAACTGGTAAAGTTTAATGTCCCACTTGAATACACACGTATTTTATCAAGCAATAGGAGTATTCAGCACCAACACAAGGAACTTCAGCGACCAGCAAAGACAATTCCATCAAGATTCACGACCACCTCCAGCACCTGCGCCAAGTTTAATACAAGCAGTGATTAGTTTCAATAACTCATGACCAGCTAGGAGAAGTCTCACAGTGCCAAGGAAAACTCATGACCTTATTTCACCTAGTATAATGGCGGCCAGCAAGTAACTATTCCAACACCACTTCATGAGTAATTAGCCAATTGCCATATTTGCCAAGGAAATTAAACTCATGCACCCAGCAAACTGAATGCTTCACCTTTCAAACCTGGAATTTGTCACTAAAACGCTTGAAGAACCTCTGAAAATACTATCAATTTGTCTTGTTTGGCAAGACTTCACAAATTGATCTTCAACCATACCTGCAATCCCTTCTGATCAATTCTGAAAATCACTACAATGAAGCACAAGCATAGACTTGGGATGAATCTATCAACAATCCACCAGGGAAGATCTTTCACCAATGTGGATGAGATTCTTTGTGAGAGTTTTCGTCCTTAGAAAGTTCTTGGAGAAAACCTCAACACAACCTTAATAATGAATTCCCGCATAGTGAAATGATCCCAAGTATTTCCTTTGTATCTTTTCCGAAAACCCAATGCCACTTTTGGGAAATAATGTTGCTTTATAAAATATTTCTTTTTTTCTCCACTTGGGTGCTCACTTCAAGAATGCTGAAGTCACTTTAAGAATTAAATAGTTAAGAATAATACTGTTAAAACATTATAACTTGAGCATTTATTTAAAATAATCCACCTGCCTCGTTGAAGGCATTACCAAAGCATTGGATACTGAAACTGAGTGTGCCAAGGTGTAAATGACGCCGAGAGACGAAGTTGGTTCCAAAACAGTGACTTTCTAAAAATAGCAATGAGCTCCAAGAACTGTGGCGTTCCCTGAAACAACCCAATTAGCCTATGGGAGCCTGTGGAATAGGCTGATGGTCGACAAATTTGGCTAGGTTCAAGAAGGGGACATTACATACTTCGTTATTATAGTCTTGTGATAAGGTAATTTCATTTCAAGTGACATGAAACCCTTGACTTTGGCAGCAATTTGTGACATAGTCTATCAAAATAAGTTTTTGGTATCCAAGAACAATTTACAATTCTCATCTACAATATAGTAGATGAAGGTCCAAAAAGGCTGGATTTGAACTTTCACATCCTTTTACAATATAGTAGTCATTGTATTTGTCTTGTTGATGTGATTGGCAAATCCAATTTTGGGCTGATATTTGGGTTTTGTCTTTTTGCCCTCGGGTGATCGAGCAATCATTGGGTTGTTTCTAGTGGGGTGATTGCAAGTGTCTAAATTGCTGGCAGCCCAATTTTTTGACACCTAGTCACCATTAGGGGTCCTACCAAAGGCAAGTGCAAGTCTGCTACAAAACCAGGCAAGAGACCTTCCAAGAAGTATGTTGATTCAGTAGTAGAAGTGACCTAGATTTGGGAATATCGTAGGATTACAGATAAGTCCGTGGATGATCTTAGCAAGAGGATGGATATAATAGATCTGGTAGTGGTGGGAAAGCACTAGGAGCTAGAGCAACTCAGCATAGATATGCGGTCAAATATTGAGCAGATGAGCCAACAAATTAGCACACATTAATTGCATAGGGAAACATAGCTTCACAAACAATTGCTTCTTCCTTGGAAGGTCAGTTCTCATACCACAAGCAATGCTTTGGAGATTCCTACTTAGGGAAAAAGAGCTTAGTGCCCAAACTTGACATTTGTAAAATTGATGGCCATGGTCTTATAAAATGGATTTGTCAATTTTGAGTTGGATCAAGTACCATCCCAACAGTAGGCCACCATAGCACTTTCAATTTGAATCTCAGCCAACTCAAATGGTATCATTGGTTGTGTGAATGAAATAAGAACTCTATCATCTCATGATGTATTGGCTATTGGTACCTTATGGCAGCAACATTGTGGACAACATTTTCAACTAGGTGGCCAAGTTTAGATTATATTAAGCAAGTTCAAGCGCTGAATTTCAGGGTGGACATGTGAAATCATGTGTTGGCTTTACTTTTAGGCAAGTTGGAGCATCACATTCAACGTGAGGTAATGCTTTTCGAGGAAACGGGTTAGGCTGAAGATTAAATAGGGATGTTTTCTGGTTTTGTGGTAAACTGTGTCTGGTTCTTGTTGAAACCTGTTTCAACGCATACTTTTATTATGGCTGAGCAGCAGAACTCAAGAGAACTTTAGTTCAACAGGCTGATGATTGGCAAGAGGATATGTGAAAAATTTGCTGCAGTTCTGGAATTTGTAAAAGAAAGGTTGGAAAGTTTGTAGGACCTTGAATATCAGGAAAATTGGAAGCTCCTGGAGAAAGCTGAATATTAGAAATTTTGTAATTTGGTGGATATATATTGAATACACCCATGGCAGAGCATATCTTTAATATCAAATATGCCACACTTGCGTGGAGTTGGATAAGTGTTAGTCAAGGACATCAGTGGGATCACAAGGAAAGGAAAATTTAGAGAAAGCACCAGAGGATACTGCAGATTCACATGCAGAGCAACAGGAAGGCAGTTTATTGGTACCTCTGGAGGAGAGTTTAATTGATGACCTTACAGCTACAGAAGATATAACAGCAGGAGCATTTTAAGAAATAGACACCATAACCCTACCTGTAGCCAGTTGGGGGACTGCCCTTTTGTTTTAGTGGGGTAGAAGTGTGGGAAGGAAATTGATACTTGGTTTATTTTCCTTATAACAGCATCACGTAGTACAATGCTTTAATTGTGCTGGGTAACTAATTATAATAAATTTTGAGTTTAATTTGGAGAGGTTATCACCTAAGACTGTAACCCTTTGTCATATACAAGAACACTATGTAAGAAAGAAAGTCATCTTTGTGTGGCAATTCATTCTGTTTTGTGCTTTTGTTTCTACTATTTGCTACTGATACATGAATCAACAAATTGATGTTCTCTGTGCTAAGATTCCTAGAACCTTGAGCATTGTGTGACAGCTTATGAATCAAGATCATCCGATGTAGTATCTGTTTCCCTTATGTGAATTTTTCTCGCTCTCTTGAAATGATGGTTGGAAGGACCTGCTTAACATTTTTAAAGTGTTGACTCTACAATGATAAGTTGAACTATCATGATAGATATCATGTGACTTGATATCTGTGGATACGTCATGATAGTATCTCATGGACATTTTTGATGGATATCTTGAGACTTGATATCAGTTGAAGATCATTATGATCCTTATGAGATAATCATGGTGGATAAATGTATCCGTGGATATGCCATGAATTATTATGGTAGACATCATGTGACTTGATGTCAGTGCACATACCATAATGAAGATGTGTTATGAAGAATGTCATGTGACTTGACACTTTTAGAAGCATTCCATATCTTCTAATATCACGAGTAAGGTGATATCACTTTATACTTGGTTGAAGTTATCTTCCCTAGCAAAGAGGGAGTGTTGAAACCTGATAGCGTCGGTTAGATATAAATGATGATTGAATTTATTCATCATCATCATTTATATCAGATCGCTTCATCCAAGCATGGCTTTGATATATATTTTTGAGAATATAAATTATATATTTAAAGCAGATCGATTTCCAGATTGATATCATTTAATATGAATCTCCTTTGCTAATTGATTAAGTTCGGTTGTCTTTATTTTAAGAGGCACTAACTAAGACACGTCCCATGAGGGGACGTGTCTCCACTTCATGGAGACACATCCGCTCATGAGAGACACGTGGAGACATGTCCGCTCATGAGACGTGTCTCTCATGAGGCGCGTCTTCCTTGAGATGTGTCTCTCATGAGACACGTCTTCCTTGAGATGTGTCTCTCATGAGATGTGTCTCTCTTAACTTGGGACGTGACTCCCCCTCTCTATATTTAAAGGAGTTCAAAGCCTCAAAGCAAAATATCGAAATTAATAAATGTTCTGCAATTGAGCATTAACAATAAAAGAAAGAAATTCAAACTTAGATTTCACAATACAGAAAAGAAGATATAGTTTCACATCTACTTCACAATCATAGTTCATCATCCTGATTATAATCTGATTGATTTGATCAAAATTAACACTTTTTTTAGTTTTGGTATGTGTTTAGCAGAGGGGAAACTCTTTTGATTTACATGTCTTTTTGAAATGGAAATAATGTTTTGAAGATATATAATCTGAAATTGTGATTATTATGCGACTTGTGAAAAATTTGGGTTACAATTTCTACTTATCTCATATCATTTTTGTTGAACTTCATACTCAGATCGTTCATTATGAAGGAGAGTAGGCTTTAATTTTTGAAAAGCATAGGACTTTGATGCAAGTGACTATTTATTTTCATGTTGCAGTCCTGACCAGTCCCCTCAGCATAACATTGCTATAAGGAAGACTTTGGCAATGCCTGGACAGCGTTTAGTTTCCTCTCCCCTTACTGGTGGAAATGAAAGGTTCTTCTTTTGTGCTGTTTAAGCTTCTAGTTATTTTTAAAGAAAAATATAATTCAGATAAGATATAAAAGTATTTTACATTCAATTAGCTCATAAAGCTCTCTTTGACTTTGCTCAAAATATTAGTCATGAGAAATGTTTGTCGTGCTTTGTTGATAATTTATTTATGTATCTGATATTTTAATATTTTCTTGTGATCTTCTGAAATTGACCTTGATCTAGAAGATAGATAAAATTGCAGTTCTCTTAAAACTCAGAATATCGGAATTTTTAATGTGAAGTAGAGTTTTTCATACCAGATTATCAAATAAGGTGCTTTTGATGCTAATACATTTTTGTTGGTACTAATGACATGATGTTGTTAGCTTATTTTAAGTATCTTGATCAAAGTCTAATGGGTCCTTTATCTTTCCTGAAAATGAATGTTGTTTGGTGAGATGGATGTTGTGAAGTTGATTGGAGCTGTGAAAATGTAATGTCCCCTTTCACAGAATATACTAGTTTTATCGTAAATCACCAAGGGATTTAGAGAGTACTTGGCTTGATTTAATCCAATACAAACTACCCCCTTGCTGCCAGCATATATCTTACTTTATTTCTCAGTTGATGATTTGTAACCAATATATAATTGCAACTTACAAGACACACGATGTTGGCTGATACAACTCAGGAATTTTGATAAGTAAATAAAATAATACTGATTTTGGTTTGGCCGATTCCTTATTCCCTATGCTCCTCAGGCCCCCTCAAAACTACCCTATTGGTTCCACTCTTCACCTCTATTTATATGCTATCAAAGGTATGGTTGCCTTGGAGATGTGTCTTTTCCTTCTTTGTCGATGCGTCCCCCTTCTTAGAGGCCATCGTTGCCTTTAACCAAAATTAATTCATCATATCTTAAATACCATTTGATTAATTAGAGGATTTGTGACGAGAGATATCATTCCTTTAATTGTTGTTTTGTAATCATTGCCCTCTAGTTGCTGCTTTTGTATTTCTCCAATAACATTTACGCACCATCAATTATTGTTTAATACATCAGAGATACATAACAGATGGATGGACGTAAATATTTGCTTTCCAAGAATGGGAGTTCCATTCCTTGTGTTGGCGTTGATACACCCGCTATGCTGCTAATACCGCCTCTGGTATGATAGATAATATTGATGTTTGCATCGATATTTGGCAATATTGCAAGAGCGATAACCACAGATTTGTCTAGTAGTGAGATGATGTGGCCAGTAATGATCTATCTCCAAGCCCCGCCAAAATACCTTTGAGAAATGGTTTCACTAGTGACCATCCTTCCAATCAATGCGGTATCCAGCCACTAACGTGCTTGAATAGATAGCATCGACCGTTATAGATGACTATTTTGACTTACCTATATGTTCTTTCCCCATGAAACATGCCCACATGCTACCCTTTGTATGCCCTTCAAGATAGTGATAGAAACAAGGGTCATGTCTCTTCCCAGCATCTTGGATCGCATCCTTCCTTTCAGCGGCTGTGAACTCCTCATACTATTGCACTCAGTGTTATCGTGGGTTGTTATTATTATTTATAAGATGTTTATAACATCTTGTCATGGCCACATGTTGCACATTAAAATAAACTAACAAACCTGAAATGACTTTACTAATTTTGCAAATATATATTTTTTTGTTTACTTAAGAGCCAATAATAACATAATTCACTACTTACAGCTATGGTCAATGATCACACTAGATAAACTATACAACCTAAATGGTAGTTTATAATATCGAGGGAGAAGGACAAGACCAAAACAAGATTCAAAAGAATAGTCCTAGGGGCCTGACCTAATGCCTTGGGGGCTCCTCACTTGATGGCCTTGCCTATGCATATATTTCGTAGAGGCCTTGCTGTTCGACAACTTAAGCTTATATCCCCACAAGCTTTGACAACATGAGGGTTTATCCTCTAAGTTCCAAAAGAAGACTTTACCTCCACCCAACCATACACAACAACACATATACAAGATAAACTTGATCCTCCACTCAGAGCATCATGAGACTAGTACCAAATCACATTCTATAAAAGTGGGTATGCAACCCTTTCTAGGGTTCATTACCCTAGACAGTTTCTCAGTCGGTTGCCAACCACTTAGGTGAAGCCGAGGATCGAAAGACTTATTAAGGGTATAAAAACAAAATAAGGAATATAGACTCAATCTATGATAATTTAACAAAACCCAATCATGCATATTAAGATTTGAGTGCTAACTTAATACTCAACATTGAATTTTTTTAAGCAAACACAAAGGAACACAGTAAAATGCATTTAGCACTTTCTAACATGCAATGAAACATAAAATACAAAAGTAACAAAATAAGTTTGTGATTGATTAACACTATTGGAATCATAACAAGCACTCAAAATCTTAATGAATTTCATGAAATCAAGATAGTAATTATACCAACTATGGGTTTATATCCTAGTACTAAATAGAACTCATTATCAAGTAATATTATTCAATAACCCTTTTGGTAACAATATAAGTGACCCTATTGTTATCTGAGTTAATGGTTAAATCCAAGAACAAAAAGGTTAACTATTTATTAGTGTGATTACTAAGGCATGTGCTTAAGTTACTTTTATTAAAAGTATTATAACTAACTACCATTACACCCCGCTATTAGACTGATAATCCTTGCCAATCTATCGAAGACGCCCCCAACTCTTTTTACTTTAAGATCCATAAGTACCCTTATGTAACCTGAATATCCCAATCCTTTTTGGCATAACTTTCCAACCCATACAATGCATGCTTTACCAAATTAAAGATTAAATAGTAACTTATGATATAAGATACAATTGACCTTCATATATAGTTATCATAACGTATAATATAGCCATTTATAGTAAGGTTTATACTACGTAACTCTTAGCCAAGTTGACTAGAATCAACACATTAAGCACTTTTGATAGGGGTACCCTAGGTTGTATTAACTTCGAAAGAGCCCTTATGATATTATTCATCCCATTTCATTCCTTAACGTTCTTCTTTGGTGCCAAAATTTCATGGTTTAGATGGTCATTCAACTTTAGCCACCCATGTTAATCTTATTAATTTCCAAAGCTTTAATGTTAGTTTATCTTGTGGAATCGAGATCCATTGAAGTATTATATTTTCTTATAAGATATTAATACAATAATATCAAAAGAAATCAACCCGTTGAAGTACTTCACAATTTAAGTCTTGTGAATACATTTTATCATATTATGTAAACTCATGTGAAATTGCATCATTATTACCACTACCTTTCTTAATATCATAAGAAAAGGTTCTAAATCAAATATTAGAATATAGATAAATAGACAAATCAAAGAGTTAATTTCTTTCTAATACGGTTTTCAGAAAACATTCTTTTCCTAAACATGTTTTAATTTAAGCTTATATTATAAGCTATTTAAATCCTTCAAAATAAGTAATGCTTATGCTAGCATTCTAATTACATAGTGCTGTGCCTTAAAATTATTATTTGATTATTATTTTGATACAGATTTCACTACAATACTGTTTTCTATGTAATTTCCTATAAGGACATGATTGGTGGGGGGGATGGGGGGCGGGGAAGATCAATACACAGAGATGTGAAACCTCGAACCTATACAAGTTAATAGTACCTCTCAACTACAATACCACCTCTCTTTTATGACTTATAACTCATGCAAGTCAAACACACAATATTCAATATTCAATAGAATTATAATATATAATCAAAGCAACGTGAGGAAATGTCATTGTGACATGCAATATGAAAACATGCAAATTTAGATAAGATAATGATGCAATTAAGATATTGAAGTTCATTGAAATTCTATTAACATCAGCATATGAAGATCGATAGTATAGATCACAAGTTAATTGTATAACTACATTCTCTACTAGATATATAGACAATCTAGTGCAAAACCCAACATAAATAGTCTCGTCAAATAATTTGGTGGTGGAACTAAAATTAAGACTTCTCTATGTAGATAACCCAAATCCAATGACTTGTAGTTGTAATGTTGACTAAATATTAAAACCAACTAATAGCTACATATAATATTTACCTTGCTTTTGCAAATATCTGAAACCCTACCACATAAATTTTAACTAAGAGAGAGATTACACCATTATTATTGATAGTAGAAATAAAACTAAAATTCAATTACATATTGATTTCTGTCTTACTCACATCACATTCCATTGACGCAATTACACATAATAAATTTTCTAATAGTTGTCACAACTGCCAATTCGGTACTGATTGGAATAAATCTAAGTTACCGGTTCGGGTTTGGGGATGGGTGCGGGTACATGAAAATTTTGTTTATGGGTTTGGGTACGTATGGGTATGTGTGTATATATATATATGTATTATATATACAAAAAAATAAGAGAAATATACAGAATTGTAAAACTAAATCATTTCATAGTATGATACTTGATCAATGCCAAATGCCAAAGATAAATATTAAATGTCGGTTGATGTTGAAATATATTCAAATAAGCCATATCAAGTACTCGAACCGGGTGCGTACCCGAACCGGGTTCAAGGCCTGCGGGTATGAACCCTGCAACTAAGGAATAAATAAATTCCACTAAAAATTTGATTGTCATCTATCACTCATTATGCATAGGTAAATATTTAAGGGACAATTTCTACACAACAGATTGGCTTTCTTAAATATTTTAATATAAGAGGACAATATTGAAGGTGAAACATGATGTGAGAGATATCATTGAAAGCTCGTTGTGTGTTCTCTTCAATAGTGAGGTATAAACATGTTCAATGAATGCAAACTTCCTTTAAATTGAGTACTCATAGAAACCTCATCCATCTAGCGTGAGCAGGAGTAACCAATTTTGATAGACATTCATGCAAAATGGGGCACAAGGACACGACTTGGTACATTTTGACAAAAAGTCTCAAAGAAATGATGTCTCACAGGCTACAACGTCTACAGGATATGCACAAAATGGATTTAATGAGAGGCATTAGAAACTTTCAGGCAAAAGGGAACCAACAAATGTACAACCAATTTCAGCATCCACTTTGCTTGCGCCAGAATGGGAGCTTTAGAACCGGGTATGGACATCCATCAAAACTTAAAGGAAGGGGATATTTTAATTATTTATTTTATTTTATTTATTGATTTTGCAGTTGCAATTACCCTAGTAAACATGTATGCAAAGCGTGGAAGCATAGATTAGGCGCATGAACTGTTTGACAAAATGCTTCAAAGAAATACGATCTCATGGATTGCAATAATTGGGGGATATGCACAAGATGGATTCGTTGAAAGGGCTTTAGAAACTTTTAAGAAAATGCAATAGGCAAGCGTAAAGCTGAATTCTTTAACCTTTGCCAACATCCTTCTGGCTTGTGCTGAAATGGGAGATTTGGAATAAGGTACTGGCATCCATTGAGGGATAAAGGACACACAAATTTTATCAGATGTTGCAGTTCCATTACCATGGTAGATATGTACGCTAAATGTGGAGCATGGAAAAGGCGTGTGAGCTGTTTCACAGATTGCCCCAAGGAATATATGGTCTCATGAGCTGCAACGATTGTAGGATAAGCACACAACGATTTTTTAAAAGCTTTAGAGATTTTTAATCAAAAGCAATCGATAGATGTAAAGTCGAATTCTGCAGCCTTATCCAATCTCTTCCATGCGTATTCCAAAATGGGAGTGTTAGAGCAGGGCAGGGGCATCCATCAATGTACAATGGAAGGGAAATTTTAATCAGGAATTACCGATGGGAAGACTTTAGTAATATGAATGCAAATGTGGGAGCATAAGCAAGGCTTGAGAGCTTTCGTCAACTAGTCCATAAGAAATTAGAGTCATTAAAAGATTAAAACCACCAAATGAACACAAAATCCATTTAAGTTCCACATACCTCTATGTGGAGAAACAAATAAGAACCTATAATAATGTTTGAGACGAAAGCACACACAGATAAAATATAGAAGCAATGCTTTTATTAAATAGATGGCAGCGTCTAATCTAGAATGAAATAAGTTCCCATTTTATTTCATTTCTATTATTGTATATATATATTTTAAAAGAGACCTGAAATCGAGACAAGTGACTTGCTTCAAGATTCTGCATAGATTAAATGACTCTGCACTCGATGTTTGATCGACTCGATATAGCTCCAATATTTTATCACATGCCCCTTAAATGCTCTCAGTAGTGCTACTTATGCATGGATTTTGCATGGCCTACTATCTGCTGCGTATCACTGTTGTCCACATGCAGGTGGGAGTAAATGAGCAGAATTCTACACAATATAAGGGACATTCCTTAGGGAAAGACCAGCAACTGATTCCATATTGTGTGCTCCAGGAAACCCAACCTCTAGATCCCAAACAAAACAGATATTGCATACCGGAAACAATAGCTGAAAATCTCCCAGTCTGCCCACCGATTCACAAAGGAAAACCACCAAGGAAAATGGCCGGCGGTGTTGCAGTCGAAATTCCCCTTTTTGTCAGAGGACTGACCTCCCATATTTAACGCAACCTAATAGCACCTACTGGCAAAATTTCACTACCTTCATCATTCCTCGTTCTCATTGCCTTGCACCATGCCCATTTAATATGGGTTGTCTCCCTGCAACCTCCCTTTTTTCCAACTCTATTTGTCCCCCACTTCCCCCTCCCCTCCCAATTAAATTCAATTGTCCTCACCATTTATTGATTTTTTTAACCATCTCTTGCCCAACAAGCTTACTGAAATGAAACAGATAAATTATATAAATATTTTATTACCAATAAGAAAACTATATATATTTTATTACAATAAGAAAACTATATATATAAATATATACATATTCAATGCAATTAAGCCATATGAATGAATTAGTTTCATTAAGCAATAGAAAATGTATTGATCTCTTTGGAATTTTCACTTTAACAAGAATTTGGTTGTCACTATTTTGTTTGGGTGTTAGATATTGCAAAGAATCACAAAATCTGTGAATCAATGCAACTTGCACAAATAGGAAATAAATTACATAGACCAACATATCAAGAGTGATAACAATTAATGAAAAGTCATTAAGTGCAATTGTGGCAAGTAGGAATTATCAATGTACAATTCAAAATTACTATTTATATCTTATCTAGAATTTTATATGCAATTATAAGTTATATAAATAGATTATGAAAACCATCATTGAATTGAGGGAAGTGGAGGCATCTTTGAGGATTGTATTTAAACACAACCTAAGTTCACATTCATTTTCCTATAGAGTAGGTTAATAGTCCATGTGAATCATTTTGGGTGTCTCATGGCATGGTAAATGCCTCACTAATTTGCTATTCATGGTTGAAAATTAGCTTCTATAGCTTCATAAGCAAACTTTTGTATACACCTTGTAACCATTACACTTAATTGGTGAATGTTTTCTTGAGACATTGCCCATGTCTAGTGCATGATTATAACTTATGTTTCTATGTCTATATAAATTAATTATGCTCCAACAATATGATTAACAATTACTCATAGAAATTATGTATGAATGGAACTATCATTAAATGCATCTATAAGAGCTTCCGATTGTTTATCAATTCTACTAAATAGAAATACTATAGGAATCACAAAATGACTAAGTCAAGTTTTATAGCAAGATTGACCCTTGGGACATGATGATGTTATGCTCATCCTATGAATCGCCTTTCATATTTAAATTAAGAACTATAGGACAAGTATATACTAAGATTAATCTCAATTCCTATATACATGCTTAAGAGTTCTATGAGTACTATTGAAATTAAGCAAGCATAGAAGTCTACATACCTAGATTTTACAACCTTGATTATTGAAGTTCAATACATATTTGTACAACCTAATAATGAAGATGATTCTTTCCCCCAACCATTATACTTTTGTTTTGTAGAGCAAAACCACAAAATATCGTTCCTAAAATCCACAGAGTGAAACATCAAGCTAATGAAGTTCTTTTATTTAAGAGTCTAAATATTGCAGATCGTCAATTTTGAGATTGATCAAATCATACTCTAAGTACTCTTTAAATAAATTCTAATAATCTTCATGAATTCTAATCCTTGTAATTTTAACTTCATCTTTTTAAAGATTATAATCAAATAACAAGCATAAATATATTACCATATGGTTTACTTTGAATCTGCCATACCCATTTATAGGTGGGGCCTCACACATCCTTTATGTATAATATCATTTATTTTATTATTGCTTTTTATAATATCGTTTATTTTATTATTGCTTTTTATAATATCTTTAAGCATCTATAAGATCATTTATTCTATTATTTATCGGCTACTATATTTGAACATTATTTATGATTATAATAATTACGATTAATAACATCAATTGTATAAAATGGTTATAGTATTTAAATTGTTAGTATTTATATTTAGATATTTATAACGGTATATATAAATATTATAATTATAATATATTAATATTAATATTTTATATTTGACTAATATAATTATAATGTTATCAGTGATAATTATAATTATAGTGATGTTTTAAATTGTATTTTATATTTATATTTTGGTATTAGTTCAGTATCCCAATACTTTGTATCTTTAGTGTCACGATTTCGGGAACATGACAGATAATGTAAGCTTGATTCCTAAAAGGATAGTGAAGAATGTAAACAATGAATATAGAACAATAAATGAAATTTAAACAATACTAGATGGATATTATTTGTCAATGTTCTTGGGGTCTTTTGACACTTGAAGGACATTGTTCAAATATACTTATGAGTTGTGGACGTTTTGAGAAAATCTAAGATGGAGATTTGGGTTGGAGTTTCTTTAAGTTTGTCAATGAGGTTGTACTGCTTTTAGGAGTAGGCAAGGGAAGTCCTTGGACAATGATTTTGGTATGCCTATTATGGCAGCACAATCTATGGTTTTGATTTGGATGGTTGCGACATGGTTGTTTGAATGCTCAATGTGATTAACGACTGCATAGTAGGAATGGGAATTATTGTTATAACTAACATTATTGGTTTGGACATTTTGACCTTCATTTGGATGAGTTTGACATACGTAATTACTGGTTTTTTGATGTACGTGCACTTCTCTCAATTTCAACATCTTCTCTATCAATCAGATCTTCATTGTAATTTTTTAGTTTCATACACCGATTGGTTGAATGTCCTTGGATTTTGTGAATCCTATAGTTGTCATTGTCTTTATGTAGGTTTTGGTTTGCTTTCATCGAAGGGTTTAATTAGTGGAAAAGTGATTATGTTTGCAATAACCAATTTATGAAAAATAATTTCCATTGATTCCCACAAAGGAGTATATTGCCTTCTTGTGATCCCCTTTGCAGGTTCCCTACTAGGAATATTAATTTTGGGAGTACTCTGGATGGCTTGAATGTGTTTGGAATCAGTAACTCCCTCACCAACAGTTTTTTTTTGTTTTTGCTAAAGAACTTGGGTTTGTCTAACCATGTTCGATTTTGATCATCTTAATGATAAATTTTCCCCAATCATTTAATGATAAGTGCTTGCTCGATGGGTTCATCGAAAGGTAGTAGCACAATGAGCTTGTAGATGAAAGGCCATTTCTCAATTGAGGTTGGTGATGAAGATATTGACCAATTGTTTTTTTGAGATTGACCAAAGGAAAGTATTAGCTAAGCTTCTCCATCTTTATAGAAATGATGAGAAGCTTTCTCCATTTGTTTTTTTTTAGCATTACATAATTCCATTATTGTAAGTTAATGTTCAATGTTGTAGGAGAAATGCTATACAAATCTTTTGATGAGGTCTTTAAAGGTAGTGATGGATCCTTTAGGAAGATATAAAAACTATTCCAAATAAACTCTAATGGAATAATCTAATTAAGTAATTGTCACTATATGCAACCTTTTAGCAAGAAATGTAGAATTATTTTGACCATTTTTTTGGGTTGCCCTTTCCCTTATATTTGTTTGAGTTAGGAGGTTCAAAGTAAGGTGTAATGGGGATTTGTAGCATTTCTTTGTTAAAGGTAACGGGGTACACATCCTCAAGTTTATACTTTTCTATATTGTTTTCGATTTCCCTGTAGAGAACTTTTCATAGCTTGCCATTCTGGGAAAATGGTGTGTTGTTGGGTGGCGATGAGGTGGGGGGGAGGAAGGATAAAGTTCGGTTGTTGATTCTGTTGTGAAGGGTTGGATGTTGTATGAACTATGCGGGAGGCTAAACTTGCCAATTGTTTATTTAACTGTTGAAATTGTTCAAACATAATTTGATTTTGGTCTTGAGGATCTTGTTGTATTTGAATTGATTTTCCATTACCAAGGTTTATGTTGTTTGACTATGGATTTGTTCTATTTTAGGCAATAGGGTTGCTTGAAGTACCAAGTTTATGATTTGAGGGGGTGCTTATCATGTTTGTCAAGTTTTAAAGATTGTAAATTGAGGGAAGTTTGACTCGTATTTCTATGAGTTGAATGAGAATGTTGTTTTTGTTTTCTAATAGGAATTGATTTGCCTGTGCATGACCATGTTCAATTTTAAAGAAGTCATTGTGGTCGTTATCATGTTTACTATGGTTTACAAGGCTATCATTATCTTAATTATTAAGGAGGTTTTTGGAATGATCTTTGTTGAGAGGTTCTTCAAAATGGAATGAATTTGGATTTTCCATGTTTGGTTTTTGATTCTGTGAATTTTGAAGTGTCATTTCGTGTGCCATGGATTTTGTTTGAATTTTCTAGACTAATTTTACACAAGGGGATGGCAGTAACACACATGTAACAACTTGTGCTAGTTAAGTGGGTGTGCAATAGTATAGTGGCCTACAAATATACCTTGAGAGTACGAGTGGATGATATTAGGGAATGTTGTTTTCTTGATGCCATGACATGATTCTAACTGAAAAGGTTCTTAATCTAGGTTATAGAGATTCTCTAGGGAACTCCTTGATATACGTTGTGGTATATCCATGATACGAGGGTGCTGGCTAAGGCTTGGTTATTGGTGGTTAATGATCTCACTTCATGAAATCCATGTAAAATTTGATTTTCGCTTAGCTAAGAACAATAACTCCTCCAAGGGATATTTATTTTCTGCCAAAATGTGGGTTTTTGCTAGTGGTTGGTGATGCAATACAATATATTAGTGATACAATAGAGGTCCAAATTAGTGATACAAAGGTGCTGGCTGAGGCTTGGATTTTGGTGGTTAATGACCTCACTCAATGAAAATTATGTAAAATTGAATTTTTTGTTTAGCCAAGATAATGGCTCATCCAAGGAATATTTATATTCCACCAAATATGGATATTTAGCTACCACTTGGTGATGAGATCCAAGTTGCTAAACCCTAAAGAAAGAGAAAATAAAGAGTCTATATCATATTTTGATTTTGAGATCACCTTATGGCATGAGGAAAGAGCATACATAGATGGACTAGGGGTACACAAGTGATGGAAATCATTTTTGATTGTCAAGATCGCTGTAGATCACAAGAGAAGAGGATATGTGTTGTAGACCACAAATACAGACATGGACACAAATAAGAAAATAAATTTAATTAGTTTTTATTATGATTTTCAGCTTGTTTGATTTGAAGTCTTCATTTGGTGTAGCTGCATAACGAGCAATAGTAGTTTCAAAAATCAAATTTTCTACACATGTCGCTAGTTGAGCTCAAAGAGAGTCAGCAATAAAAACGCAATACCTGCAAAGACAAAGACAAATGAAACAAACCAAAAAAGATAAAATGATCATCATCAAAGCATAGAGAGACCCTAAAATACACTCAAATAAGAATTGGCTTGTTATGATGTAGATATCCACTAAACAAAAAATAGGTAACCACTAATCATGAATAAGAGAGCTTAAAACACTTTCAACTTAATTTAAAACTAGAGACAATATTGGTATACCTCAGCTGTATACAACTACCCAAATCATATAAGAGATTTGCCTCTTGACATGAAGGATGATTTTGTAATGTCCCCTTATGGACTTATCTCTGATTTTTCTTTTAATCTGCTGAATCTAGTTATTCAAATAGATCTAGGACCAATAATGTAAAAGATAAGACTTTAAGATCAACTTTCGAGTCTATCTTAATGTGCTTATTAGACTTATAAATACTATTAATAGGTAAGGGTA
This sequence comes from Sequoiadendron giganteum, assembly GCA_007115665.2. Classification (NCBI taxonomy): domain Eukaryota; kingdom Viridiplantae; phylum Streptophyta; class Pinopsida; order Cupressales; family Cupressaceae; genus Sequoiadendron; species Sequoiadendron giganteum. Next base: position 618,950,659 of record CM021102.1, on the reverse strand, counting down.
TGCTGACAGAGATGAACAATTATCTGATATGACTTATGATATGTAACCTGCTACCACTTTAGTCATGGGAATCTTGGTTGAGAGACAATTTCCAAATTGGGAGTTGATGCTGACAATAATTTCTATCTCTGATCAGATATACTATCATCATATGATTATAGAATCAGGGCCTCAAGGAGTGCTGTCTCGGATTTTGTTCTTTAATCTCAATACACTAGACTGGGGACGAATGGATGCCTTAAAGTAGATCCCTATTTCAGAATTTGCTGAGTGAAACCTCTTATAACTGATGCTGACCAGTATCCAATAGATATTCTTTTGTTTTTGCCTTTTTTTCCCCTTTCGATGTCTTTCTCCTCCGCACCTTTATATCTTCTTGCCTCTTACATAGAGGCATCACTTCCTAACGGATGCGCCCATGTTCAAAAGGTGCGTGCTTCTCAATAACATCCCCTTTTATTAGATTGTTGCCTTAAAATGATTGTTGTATTTGACTAACTCCATATTATCTTAACCAATGCCTTTTATTATTAATTAGTGGCCATTATGATTTTATCGCTGTTTTTGAACAACACATTAACTTTTATATCGACAATCTGTAAGACTAGAAATGGCTGCTCAACTTGCTCCATATGCATACAATATCAATGTATCATCACGTTCCATGACTCCATATCATTTGAACAGATGTGTTAGAGATAAAGCCACGATGGACCCTCTAACTAAGTTACGATAGTATCAATTGAAGCTGTGAGGTGTGATAAGTTTAATCCAGGCATCTTTGACTAATTTGATTCGATGGTTTGTCCCTTACGCAAATGGTGATCAGCAGGCAGCAATGAAGGTTGTATCGATACTAATATGTCTTTGAATCCTTAAAGCATTATATTGATCATAATCATGATTGTTTATTTATAATTTTATATTGAATAATTATTATAATATTATTTTATGTTTTAGTTTAATATTACTTTTATATATTTGAATATCTATGATATTATAATTATAATATTATCTATATATTGTGTTTTATTCTAATATTTATTTTATTATCATTGAGATTGTTAATATTTATAATATAATAATTATAATTACAATATTACCTGTGATAATTATGATAGTATTATATAAATGGATTTCATTGTGTATTGACAATATTATCTTACGATAATTGTAATTATAAAAGTATTAAACAATTATATTTTCTTTTATAATTTTAATATGTATTTTATTATTCATTTTCACTTATTTGTACTTCAAGGTGTTCAAATTTCGGGGAGATGACAGACTGTAATGTCCCTAGCTAGTTCTGATGTAAATTCTCTACTTTCAATAACTGGACATTTCGTTAAACACTTTGTTGGCCAAGTAACTATCTACTGATTATTGTTTCATTTGTGATTTCAATGCATAAGATGACTCAAGTTGCAATCTTCCAATGACTGAGATTAATGCCAATGCCAGTTTTACTGTGTTTACAATAGAACATAATGACTAAAGTACCCTTACAGCAGATGGTCATTTTGGCAAACACTTGGCAGGACTAAACTGTATTTCATCATGAAGCTTTAAGTCTGAAATGATAATAGAGGTGCAATGCAAAATGTTTCCTGATTTTATAATGCAATCAGAAAGTTAACTTTATGGAAGATGCAGCTATAGCCAACTATCATTTTTGTGATACACTTAGAGTGCAAATTCCCAACATCCATTGAATTGCAGTATGTGTTCCTCAGTCTGGTTACAATCTGGGAACCAATGTACATGACCAACTTACAATAACAGAGGTGATGTATATCTATATTCTGAAATGTTGACTACTTAAGACTGTGTGGTGACCTCTTTCAGGTAGTGGTGCCAATGCTTCAAGCTCGTCTCTTTTGATAGATCTTATTCGAGCTCCTCAAAGAGTTGCCGTGATTTCATTTAGAGCCACACTGTTGCTTCCGATGGCTGATAGTCTCCTGACTTGTCTTTATCCACTTATGTTGTTTATCTACAAACCACGTTCTTGCCTTCACATAGCTCCTGATTTGACTTCTTGTAAATTTGATATCGTATCTTGTCCTGTAGCATCGTCTTCCTTTCTATTTGTCCTGTGCCCAATGTCATGCGTCTAATAATATTAGAAGGCTCCTTGTCTTTGCTTTTATTTAGAATTTTGTCTACATCGATTGGGACAAAACCTTCAAACTGCTCCTGATAACTCCAAAAAGGCATCTCTTTCCTTTTTCTCTATGCCTGAGTAATGTCCCCATAATAGAGACATAAAATGCACAGATTAAAGTTTCGATTTTAATGATTGTTTGATAAAGAGAAATGAAAGATTGATGGAATAAGATAAATGAAATGCATTATTATCAATGTAACGCCCCGCCACGCAACCCTAGAGGATGATGCAAACAACTACTTAAACAGGCTAAATTTTTTTTTGTTTAAGTACAATTAATATGCAAGTTCGCTTCTCAATGCAACCATCCCCTAAGGTTACGAGATTGAAATTACTTAACAACCCACAACAACAACATGAGTATAAACCATGTCATTTAATTACTAAATAAATTAAACACATGCATTCCAAAAGATAAATTACATCCAAACATAATAGATAACTTTCAAACTCATTTATCCATAATTAAATATTACAATTACAACTCTCATTCCCCGAATGAGGCAAGATCAAAAAATAAGGTTATAGTTACAATTTCCACCTCGATAACAGATGAGGAGTAAAATAATACAAGAGCAACTGAAATGAAATAAAGCATGAACTGATACTGAAACCAACGAGCTCTCCAACTGGAAGTCTCGTCCACAAGAACATGAAGAAAGAACCCAACGGATTTAGGTGCACGCCTCCCAACCAAGTGGAACCCAAAGGCCCACCCCCCGTGCTAGGAGATAGTAATCAGGAATCCTAGTCAAGACCATCTACCTCTAGACACAGGCTAACATAAACTAAACCAAACTGAAACAACCAATCACATGCCACACAAGTACATCCCAAGGTACAACTCAAGTACAACATAAGTACAACAAAAGTACAACTCAAGAGCATTACGAGTACCACACAAGGACAACTCTATAGAGTCACATTGCTTCCAAAATAATGCAGAACGAGTATGTTACGAGAACCATACACATAATAATCGAATACCAACTATGGTCACATCAGGTATGTTAAGAAAACCATACCCACGAGATCGAATACCAACTATGGTCACATCAGGTATGTCAAGGAAACCATACCCACAAAACAAGTACATGAGTTACCCACTGCGGATCGTCAAGATGGTAACCTCAACCGATCCTTGGCCCTCATACATACTAAAATGAAAACAAATACTGATTGTTGTCCTAGACAGAGTGTCATCACACAGCTCGCCATGGGTTATCCTCTGGGATTCTTCCTTGGCTTCGGCCCCCACTAAGGGTTATCCTGGTGGCCTCTACCGAACTCCCGGCCCCCATACTCACTCATGCGGAATCAAATACCTTTCATACAGACAAGATAGATGACCTTGCCATTCCAGGCCTTCCCACCCATCCCAAGTCTAAACAAGCCCTTGTATTTATGAGTGAGGCATAATTATCTTAATTAGTGAGAAGTTAGTCCTAAGCTTCTAAGTATTGTTTTAGTTATCACTTGATTAACCAACTTACAACGAGTTATCCTGGCACCACTTCGTGTGCCGACCCTTGTTACAAGCCACTCTTCTACTGGACAACACACACACACCATCCAAACATCAATGGAAGCAAGGTGCAACAAACAAGATAACACGTCGACTCCTTTCTCAGGAGGCGACAACGATGAACCCATCTCCAAACACTGGAGGTAACATCAATAATAAGACCGCTTCCGACAAGGAGGCACACATTACAAAATCCACTCCTTTCTCAGGAGGCACAAAACATTCCCGTTCGTGGAAATCGGGTAAACACTGACCATACACCATGCACTACCCAATGGAAGTAACAAACAGTCGACATAACAAGATGACAACCCCCAACCTCTAGAGTCCTCTGGAAGACTTACAAATTAAATACACTTAACCCAGAAGAAACATTCATGAAGGCAAGTTGCGAGGAATTAAACTAATTTTGGATTTACTAAATCCATTTCTTCGTTACCATTCAACAATTTATTGCATTAAATAAACTGATTAAAAAAAAACGTCTTTTCTAGGCATGGGAGAAATTTAAGAAACTTAATACTTAATTTCCCTACTTGCATATTAAATAATGAAAATTACCCAGTTCAGCATATAAAACAATTACGTTGCTTTAAATTAATTATTGTCTCCTCAATTCAATATAGCCATTTAATAATAATTAACTTGCCTTGAAAAATATATATATATAATTTTAAATCCACACTATTCCCATTAAAATATTGTTTACAAATGAAACAACAATTTAAACTATAGTTCAAGTATTTCCCGCTTCCCCAATTTCATTTAAAACATTTAAAATTTTGTCCATTACCTTTAAATATACCATTATAAAAAAAACAACCATTATATATATATATATATATATATATATATATTTAATATGTAAACTTTAAAATTTTAATATTAAATATTTTAATATTATAAATTATAATTTATAAAATATAAAATATTTTCTTTCGAAATTTCACAAGGTAGACCTTCACGCACACATTCCAAGACATCATAATTCACTTAAAACTTTCAAAATTTTCCAACTTTTTAAATGGCCAATAACCAAAAATTTCTTCAAAACACCATTAAAATAGCTTGAAATTTCTTCAAATTTTAAATTTCAAAAACCGAAAATTCTAGCAATACACTTTGGCTCTAACTCGAAAATTAATAGGGATAATTCTATCCCCGCATTAAAATTCATCATAAAACATGCACAGTTTCAATTTTTCTAATTTTTTTAAAAATTGGAAAACCATAAATTCCCAAAAACTCGATTGATGAAAAGCTTTAAATTTTAAAGTTTCAATTTCAATTTTCTAAAAATACCCTTTGGCTCTAAATATGCCCAATAACACACTTTTCACATAAAATTCACATTTCACCCAATTCCAAAAAAAAATTGGGCATGGTAACCCAATATATTTGAAAAATATCAAAATTTAAATTAAAAAACTATATTTACAAATAAAATTGTAAAACAAACGGATATGGGAGGATACTACAATCCCCAAGTATTCTTCTACAAATAAATTTGAAGAAAGATGTTCAAGTAAATTTAAAACAAGGAAAATACCTCAATGCCCTTCAAATTTTGAAATACAAAGTTTGTCAAGCATACCATACGAGGACTCACAAAATTCAACAAGCTCGATCCCCTTCAAAATCCTATTCCAACAAATCTGACCCCATGAAATTCCCTTTCTGATTGCATTCCCAATCAATAATTCAAATTTTTACCATGACAGGGTTTTCTCCTCTCTTCATTTTTCCAATTTTTCCTCCTCAAAAATAGACAAAAAAAAAATGAGAATACCTATTCAACCCCCAAAGTCAATTTTTGAATTTCAAATTCTAATTTGACTTTTAATCTCATTTTCTTTATTTTCAAATTCAACATAAATAAAATTTATAATTTCAAAATGAACTTATCCAATTTCAACAAAATCAATTTAATTAATCAATAAATGAATCTAATCCACGATTAAATTATTAATTAATTAAATTAAATTAATTAATAAAATAAATTACGTTATTAACATAATACCAATACAATTTCAATTCCACAAATTAAATGCATACAACCATTTAATTACCCATTTTAACTTGCAATTAAATAACAAAGAGAGGGCACAATAACCAAAGCAACACAACCTGACAAACAATTGACGGCATACAAGGACTAGAGTGACGACTTAGCACGGAAACCTAGCTACTATCTCCCAATTGAATACCGTTGGGTATTGAACACGCTCTCACCTGTGAAACCAGGTGGAGGCGATGTCCTGTATCTGTCAACTTGCAAATACAGAGTATATCCACATGCATATATATATGTTAAAATTAAAACACGTGAAGAGGAAATCACGGAATCACAGGGCGCTCGCAAGCGAGTGATGCGATCCGTCCCCTTGACCAATACAGTATCACTGACTGACGAATCTAACATCATTAATATAATCAAAAGCATAAACATCATTAATTCAATTATCCACTATGCTAATCCAAAGCATGACATATTAATAACATCAGGATCAAATACCATCACAACAAAATATCACATTCACATCGCTTTACAGATAGTGATGAAACAACAACTGAGTTCCAAGGTCAAAGCACTAACAGAGAATAAGGCCTAATCAAACAGAACACTGTTCGATCAAAAGAGCAAAACGGAGGGGTCTTACAATCAACTAGTGCATAACTGACATAATCTGATATGACTAATTACTCTTGATCATAATAGATCTTCGCCTTGTCTCTTCTTTCCTAACCTTGTGGGATCTCGAGTTGGACACCCTCAAGGATTGGCTACCCGTCTTGGGCTTCGTCCAACATTGGGTGGATTTACCCGCCTTTCCTTTCCACACACTCCCTATCTTTGTTCGGCACTAGCGAAAGGGAATTTTGGCCCGTCCGTCTATTCTTCAAGGTAAAGTCGTCAAAGCTTAATGAGACACAATAATTGTTGTAAGCAATATTATTGTTGCTAGACAAATAACATCCATTTATTTCTATATGTGAAATTCACTTATGTTGTATATATGAATTGCAATATATATCTATAAATCATAATATAATTAAATATATTTATAAGCATCCTAACATTATCATATTTATGACATTACCATAATGATAATATTATGCATCTAATATTCTCTTATCCCTAATTGAATCAATAATTACTTTGTATGGATATATATATGTACGTATATATTGTATTTGTCAATCACCTATTATATATTTATCAATCTTAATATATTTAAATATATGTATCAATCACGTTTAGATACATTTACCAACCACCAGCTGTTATTTAAATTCCCAATTTGTTTGTCAATCAGCAACATCTAAATTCATAATGTATTAGACTCTGATTAATATTTTAATCCATAAATACTTAATATATTTACCCACTAATCATTTGGAGTTCAGAAAATACTTACCTTTATCCTTCTGAAAACTTTCCTTATTTCTCACGGCCACTCTTCGTATATTTCTTTAAAGTGTATCTGAGGTTCCATTTCAATTCCCCCTCTCCTAATTCCACACAATCTGATTTCCTCTTATATCTTTATCTTCATATGAAAGGGTGCATCTTTTAGAAGAGGGATATGCTTCTAAAGGATATGTCTTTTCGCTAAAACTACTTCCCAAAACTTTTCTTAATCAAGCGTTGCCTTCATAGTAATTAATTTGCTCCCCTCTAACCCTCCTCAAATGCAAGTCACAAAATACCTATATACCTCAACGCATAGTTGGAAAACTCGGACTCGCCGCGGACTTGGCAGCCCAAAAATATGACTCGGACTCGGTACTCGGGACGGACTCGGGACTCGGGACGGACTCGGGAAAAGACACGGCAAGGACTCGGCAAAAAAAAAAACCGTAGTTTTACAAAAAAAACAAGAACAAATTAATGCATTTAGAGAATATAAGAGCTTAATTTGATTATCAAACACTCATAATTCAAAGATTACACATGTCATATGATCATCAAACACTCAATAATTGAAATTTAATCATTCATAGTCATCATATACTCATAGTTTCACTTTCAATGTATAACATCATAAGTTTATAAATGTTTACATATAATTATGTCAAAAAGAGGAAAACATTAACAACCACATATAATCTACATCTTCCTCTTTCCCCTCCCAATGGTACTCAATTTTGGAGGCCTAGAACTAGAAGGTGCCCGTGTTGTAGTATGCAAACGAGGACTAGGAGATCGAGCAGGGGAAAAATGATATTCAAATGTGTCTTCGTTGTCCTCCATGGCATCCAATCTTGCTGCTTCTTCTTCTTCTGCTGCTGCTCTCTCTAATTCAGCAATATCCTCATCAGTAAGTAAGACATCAGCCTCATCATTTTGTTCATTAATAGTCCATTCACCATATGGATCAATGTCATCCAAGTCGATGGACTCGTGTGAAACACCCTCCACCTTCCTAGTTCGAAGGCGAAGGTTGTACCGAACAAAAACTAAATCATTTAGGCGCTGCTGAGTCAACCTGTTTCTTTTCTTTGTGTGAATGTTTTCAAATAAACTCCAATTGCGTTCACACCCAGAAGCACTGCATGGCTGCGACAAGACACGTATGGCTAGCTTTTGAAGATTTGGTGTGCTAGCACCATAGTTCTCCCACCATAGATCTACAAAAACATGTTTAAAAAATATAAGTATTAAGAAATAAGAATAAAGTAAAAATCTATATGTAAGAATCAAGTTTCTAATTTCAATTTTTACCTGGTTGTTGTTTTCCTCTCCTTTCAATTGCTTGTTGGGAGGAAAAGAGTCTCCCCTCTGCACCCTTGTAGACCTTGAATAGATAAAAGAAAAAGTAAATCAAATATAGAAAATTCATAGATAGTCAAGGCTCAACATTGCAAATTCATAAATAAGATGTAACAAATCTCACCTCCAACTCATCAAGCACCTTATCTCTCAGCTCACTATCAGGCACCATCCTATCAATGCAAGTGACAACACCGTCCATGACCTCCTCATCCGCCTTAAATGAGTCCGAGAAGTAGAACTTCGGATTCAAGAAGTAGGCAAAGGCATGAATCGGCTGGTGGAGTTGGTTTGTCCATCTCCGATCAATGATGCGCCATATGATTTCATATTTTTTTTTGTTGCCGCCATAGTAATGTGATATGGCCTCTTTGGCCCTATCCATGGCCTCATAGATGAAACCCATTGGCATGCCATCTCCATCCACCATACGAAGAACCCTCACCGAAGGCTCTGTCACCTAAAAAAATGAAAACAAATGTTAAATTATAACAAAATTAACCCCTCAAAAAATAAAAAACAGCAATTAGATTATCATGTATAATTTTTTTTGTGTGATTGCTAATTACACCCATCAGCTCCTCTCCATTTTTGATGAATGTCTAATCAAAAACTATGGTAACAATCCTCTCCCCTTCAGCTCTACTGGAAAATGAGGACTCCTTCCAAGCATCGGACACAAACATTTGCTTGAGATGACCAATGGCACCAAGAATGCTTTGCAATGTGAGGAAGTGGCTAGCAAATCGTGTCACTCCAGGTCGCACAAGGTCCTTGCCATTTGTGAATTTCCTCATCAAAGAAAGCACCCAAGTATGGTTGTAGATAAATTTTGTAACACTTTTTGCATCTTCAACCACTCTTTTGACCCATGAAATCTTCCCAATATCCTCTAACAATAGGTCCAAGCAATGTGCAGCACATGGAGACCATGCAATTGTGGGATACCTCTCCATAAGTAGCCTACCTGCAGCTACATATGCAGCTGCGTTGTCCGTGATAATTTGGACAACATTATCAACTCCAACCTCCTGGACCACCCCATCCAATAGACTGCATAAAGTCTCAGCATTTTTAACTTCATGGGAGGCATCTATTGATTTTAGGAACACCAATCCACCATTTGAGGCCACTAAAAAGTTCAGGAGAGTTCTATTCCGTCCATCTGTCCACCCATCAGATAAAATGCTGCAACCTTTTCTTCGCCAAAATTTCTTTTGCTCATCAACTACAAGCCGTGTATTCTTTACGGATTCCTCTAGCAATGGCCCACTCAAATCTTTAGCTGATGGGGTCTTAAACCCCTTTCCTGCAACTGTAAGGGCGTTCACTAGACCTTCCCAATATGGGCTGCTTGCAACATTGAAAGGTAGATTATTGTAGTACCAAAAGTTTGCAGCAGCCATCCTAGCTTCATGATGCTTTTCCTTATTCCAACCGGTACCTTCAAGTGAAGGTTGTGCTCCTGGAACATTACGTGGAATAAAATAATTTGGTCCTGATGAAGGACCGTGGCCAGCACTAGCAGTAGAATAGGAACCCTCAGGACTCTCACCAAAAGATGAATGTGGAGCACGAACACTTGGACTTGCAGCAGTAGCACCATGAGGCATAGTTGGTGTAGAAGGGGATCCACTCATCATTGATGCTAGGGCATTCTTTGTTTTTTGTCTTTCATCTTTTTTTAGCTCATAGTCAGCAAGAAGGGCCTTTATCTCTCTAATAATCTCAGGAGTAGTTTTAGGGCATCCCTCCACATTTTGCCCAGGTATCCTTGCAAGGTGGTATTTTAACCTGTTTATTCCTCCTGTCATCCATTTTGACATTCAGTACATGTCACTTCACCTTTTTTGATTCCTGGTATTCCATACTTCCATGCAGGGTCTTTTCTCATTCCCTTTGGATTTGAAGACGACATTGCTGTTTCAAGTTCAACGTGGAAAAAAAAAAATCAGCAAGCAAAAAAAAATCAGCAAAAAAATGTGATTCAAAGTTTCATTTATTTGCAAAAAAAAAGAATGCAAAACCAAGCTAGAAATAATAGGAATTAGGCTATAATGGCTATTAAGGAAAATAGAAAAAAAATTTGGCAGCATATCCCCTTATTTTTCTTGAATTTTTTAAATTTTGAAAGCAAAAAAACAAAAAAAAAGAAATGTTAGATCACTTACCTGACTCTATTTTGATCTTTTTAGCTCCTCCTCCTGCTTTCTTTCAAGCTAAAACCAATTTGCAGACCTAAAAAACACCAATGCTTGAGCTAAAATGAACAAAAAATTTAAAAAAAGTATGGGTTTTAACCCATTTAGACGCCCCAGCCGCAGACGAGAGTCCTGGGTCGGTACTCCCGAGTCCGACCTCTGGACTCGGCCGAGTCCAGAGGTCGGACTCGGGAGTCCCGACCCAGGACTCTTCTGGACTCGACTCCTGAGTCCGTGGCGAGTCGACTCGGCTCAGCCACGGACTCCCGAGTCCACCGAGTCCGCGGCGAGTCCTGAAGAGTCCGCCAACTATGCCTCAACGTACCTTGATGAAGAGTGACGTCCCTTGCAAAGGATTATATCGTTTCAACTAATAGTATTTCTTTTTTAAAATATATTATTATTTAATATATTAGCTTTATCTATATTTTAAGAAATAAATATTGCTTAATATTTATTTCTTTATTTGAGACATGGTATTTACTATTATTTGATTCATTTACCTTTGTGAATATAAATTACAAATATTAATTAGTTTTGTTTTGTGTTATTATAATATTACAATGATGATAAAGATTATTTGATGACAAATATTACTATATATATATATAACTTTATTTTATTTTATTTATATTTATATTTGGTAATAATAATATTATCTTTGGATAATTATAATTATGATTATATTGCTAACATCCTTATATGTATTTTATTTATTTATTTGTTTCTCAATTCTTTAAATCTTAGTGTCACAATTTTGGGGACATGACAATCTGTGTAATGTCCCTTATATTCCCCGAAGTGTGTCTTGTTGAAATTTCTCGTCTGAGAGTCATAATTCCTCCGTTCTCGCCTCCATCAATCCTCCTTTGGTTGTATGCAGTCCTCTATTTATGCTCTAATCCTGTAGATGTCATTTAGATCTTCTTTGATGCCAATTAACTGAACATAGGGAGTGCCTTTTTTAGGATTTAAAGGAATCACAACCTTTTGGATGCCCTTCATGGGGCTCATATAACACTCTCTAAAGTCCATATTGACATTATTGGCATGGCACCATGGACTTTCTAGAAGTGAAGGTTAGCTATTAATATTAGCTTTGGAAAGTTCAGTGACTTCAATTTCTAAACAAAATTAACTTGAGAATATCAACTTGGGTACCCTTTAGTATTCCTAAGGAACTGCTCATTTGTTTTGTTTGTCATGAACAAAATATGGCTGAAGGATGAAGCTTCAGACCCAAATGGCAATCCAAGTTTGTTTGTTCAGCATTTTGTCTTTGGTGGTGGCATCTGCGAGGATGTCTTCGACATTCAATTGTAATGTCCCGTTATGAAATATGTATGTGATAAACTTGAGTAATTAGATGGTTTTGGCGTTTCAAATCACCTCTGGAATGTGGTTTGGAAACGGACAGCTATGTGCAGTAACCTGCTCTTCAAATTCAGAGGGGAAGCTCCCTCTTTTGCAGAGTTTGCTAAAAGAAAGTAAACTAACGCTAATTTGCCTATCTTTTTATTTCAGCTGTGAGATCACAAGGTTATAGAACTCTTGACGTTGCAGCTGAGGTTTTCTCTTTAATAAAAACTACCACCTACAACTTAACTTATGCTAAAGACGTTTCTAACTTCTCAGGTAAACGCAGAGCAAGAGAGTTAGAAATGAACAAAGTTTGATTCTCTGACATAGATACTTAGATAAACTTTTCTTCCAACATACATTTATTGAATTTCGATGCAAGCTGCAATGGAGATCATATAAGCATAACACAATAAACAAAAATCTGAAACTTTATATCAGGGCAGCAAAGCAAGCACAAGACGTTATTTTCTCAAACTTCAGGCACAAGAGATTACACTTTTGGGACAGCAAGTTGTAGCAAAATACATGCAACATGTGATCAAAACCAGATTTACACTTAGCACAAGATTGAACAAAAACTGAATAGCAATCTTGAAGCCCAAAATAAGCTCATCAATTTCACTATCACAATCCAAGTTCTGAACAATACTGAATAACAATGTGAATGCACTAAGAGGCACTTGTGTCTTGTTATCATTAGCACGGTTCAACAAAATAATGAATAAACACTCTTATTTATAGACAAGCAGAGGAGTAGGGAACCCTAAAATCTCTTTGCTTTTACAACTAG